>SMGT01006409.1:84376-100184 GCA_004794575.1 Lanistes nyassanus
CTCATTGATGTTGATGTAATGCCTTGTGTATTGCGACTGTCGTAATCTAGAAGTAATTGTCAGGTTGATCTTTGTTTCAGGCCACCTTTTTCCTTCACTGCTTTTATTCTTCACTTCTTCACTTTCTTTTTTCTTCACTTTCTTCTTTAGTCACTAGGCGTTACCTTCGGGATTTAGATTTAGGAATAAAAGTTTATTGGGTCTCATATTTTGTTCTGTAGTGTGTAGTCAGTGAGAAGAGAGAATCTGTGTGCGTGTAGCGCTAACCTCTAGCCCGAACCAAAATTACTTTTGTAAGGCGACGTATACATTAGCGTGTTAATTCACCGCTGGTGTGTACCGATTACACATATCATCTTTACTTCAGATGCAAGATTGGCGACCAAGACAAGCCTTGGGCCAAATATATGCTGTGCTACATATACAACACAACTTTCACAGTGGTTGAATGGCAAAAAACAATGCCGTTTGCAGTCCAGAAGGAATGTAATCTGGTATTCTGTTCTGATATTATGGGCCTCATGAATGCCTTAGAAATCACTCATGACCCACAAGAATGGAGACTATTTGTAGACTCTTTGAAACTGAGTCTTAAGGCTGTGCTTTTGCACAATGGAAACCGTGTTCCATCTATTCCAGTGGCGCATGCTGTCCACATGAAAGAGACACACGATAACTTAAAGCAGCTACTGAATTCCATTGAGTACAAGTACAGCTGGTACCTCTGTGGTGATTTGAAGGTAGTTGGCCTTGTAATGGGACTGCAGCAGGGATATACAAAATACATGTTTCTTATGTGAGTGGGATAGCCAAGGAAGGGAATTGCACTATTTGGGGAAGGAATGGACTCGCAGACAAAATGTAGCAGTTGGAGAGAAGAATATCCAGCACCCAGCTCTGGTCGAGGCTCACAGAATCCTGCTACCACCCCTTCACATCCAACTAGGTTTGATGAAGAACTTCATGAAAGCCATGGACCGGACTTCGCCAGCTTTCCGATACCTGGATGAAAAACTCCCTTGACTCAGCGAGGCAATTATTAAAGAGGGAGTTTTGTGGGTCCTCAGATTTCGAGAGCTCTTTAAAGATGACCGGTTCAACAACTTGCTGCAGGGTGATGCGAAACAAGCATGGAATGTTTTTGACTAGTGTCTAGCGAAACAAGCATGGAATGCTTTTCGCCTAGTGTCTACAAACTTTCTCGGGAATGTTAGGGCAGAAAACTACAAGGAACTAGCAGAAGACATACTGATGCAGTATCAGAAACTTGGCTGCAATATGTCTTTTGAGATCCACTTCCTTCATTCCCATCTGGATTTCTTTCCTGACAGCTGTGGTATGGTTAGTGATGAACATGGCGAACATTTTCATAAAGATATTGCACCGATGGAACAAAGATACCAGGGAAAATGGTTCACTACCATGCAGGCTGACTACTGCTGGACACTCTCCAGAGCTGCTCCCGAACAGCTGTACACGAGACAGGCAAAGAAATCTAAGAAGTAGTCTATGACTTGATTTTTTTTACAGGTATTAACCATAGGCCTATTACAATTGGCATGCATTTCATGATGCAAACAATAATTGGTGCAGATTACCGAAAAAAAAACCCCCAAAAAACCCTAGAGCCAATTTCGCATTTTGACTGTCACATTCGTGATAAGAAATGACTAATTTTATTTCATTAACATGACTTTTGTAAAAATTTGTTGACCAGCATAGTGTGATGGGCTTCTGAGGGTCGCTTGGCACCGAAATAAATGGCTGGCCTCGTTTTCATTGTTTAGCTAAAGAATTGGCATGGTATAATATAGAATTCATTCTGTAGCTGCAGTCTTCAATTGTATACATAGAATGAATTGCATAGCATTTTCTGCTCATAGTATAGACAAAATAAACTGTCTTTATAGAATTACAATGGTATAGTTATAGAATGCATTCTACAGTTAAAGAATTAATTCTAGAATTATAGAATGAATTTTTTAGTTATAGAATGAGTTCTATATTTAAAGAATTAACTCTATAATTATAGAATTCTTTGTAGAATTCATTCTATGGTTAAAGAATTCATTCTATAGTTAAAGAATTCTTTAGTTATACAATTCTATAGTTAAAGAATTTTTTAGTTATAGAATTCATTCTTAGGTATATAATTCAATTCTTTATATACCATGAGCATTATACCCATTCCCTTCTTGGCCCCCCCCCCCCAAGCTAGCAGCATGCTACTCTTATCATGTTTAATTTTCTAAACTGAATGACAATTCATTCTTCACCAGGTTTAAAAAACCTTTATGAATGATCATTTGTTGTCAAGGTGGTCTCCTCTAATGAATCCCTTTCACATTAGCCATTTTGCAACCGTATTACACAACCACCATGCACTACTGTACTGCCTACACCAATGGCAACTGGGCAGAAGTTGTAGGAATAGTATAAACAAAAATGAGGAGTGGCACGGAGACTCTGCACAGGTTAATCTTAAGACCAATGGGGGAAATTTTACAGCAGACAAAAATTTTCCTTGGAAATTTTTTTTCTCCTTGGAAAAAAATCTCAGAATACCCCAAATTCATGGAGAATTCCCATGCCTGATAATAATTACTATGGTGAAATGATCAATTAGACAACACCAGAGGGTTAGCCCAGTTTTAGCAGTGCCCTAAACTACTTTCCACAGATGCTGTTGATTGATAAGCCAATCACCTACACCTCCTCTTCAGTCTTTGACATTTACCTTCCCATTCAACTGGCACCTCTGGAGTAAATGTTGGATCCTTTCTCTGGGTCTCATCACGTGGTTCTACCCATCGTGCAGACCTCCTGTTGTGGGATGGATCTACATAAAAAGAAACCAACATTTTCTTTTAAAGCAAGGCTTATAGTTAGTATAATCAAATGAACAAAGTCAACATGCATAAATAGGATCTATCTAACACTGTAACAGTAAGATTCTGTTTGCAAAATGTATAAGCCTAATAGGGTATTTGCATCTGCGGATCTAGCAACGTTGGTCAACTTGAACCATTTTAAAACTCGGCCCTGCTGAAACTGAGTTGATCGCCATCAAGAACCGAGTCAACCACCATCTCGGATTAAGTCAACCATCATCAGGGACCAGCTTAATCACTGATGTTGCACAAGATCACTTACCTGGCAAGTACGAATCAGTGTCAATTCTTGCATCATAAGATCAAAGAGAAGGCAGAGTAACCTCTCTAGCTGACATCCCTTGATCCCGACCACCTAGTTAGAAGCAGCGGCTGTTTACCTGACCTGTACCAACTACTATAGTAAAACTATGGAACGCACACCAAAGATCTCTTTAGTGCTCAATGATGAAAACTTCTTAAAATGTAAACATTATGTTAATACCACTACTGGAATCGAGCTGTCCTCTTTGCTGGTTTAAATCTGTATGATGGTTGAGGCATTTCTGAGCTGTGGTCGATTTCCCATGGTGGTCAAGTTGATTCACTGCTGTGGTTGAGTTGAATACCCACAGTGGTTGAGTCAGATTGACTCAACCATCATTAGGGACCAACTGAACCACTGAAAATGGGTGTTGCACTGATGCGAGATCATTTACTTGAAAATCAGTCTTGCATGTAGGGCATAGAATTTTTCTTGTTTTTGAGGATTTCCTCAGAACATGAGTGTTTGTTGGAATGAACAGTTGCTGGAAAATATGGAAGTTTTTATTTCCTTGACCAATTCTATGCCCTATTGCTAATTTCCTAAAAGTGACTTGATCCTAGCCATCTGCTAGAATTAGTCACTTGCCGAGTGAATCGCATATTAATGTGAACAGTAATGTGCCCCATGCTGTCAGTTTTTTTTAAAAAATCTTCTGTGCATGCCTTGTATTTTAGTTCGTCTGCACGCTGAACCCGACTTCACGCCGATGTGATAAGCCTAATTAGGGGCCTGACCTGTGGGAACCACTGCAGCAAAACCATGGAACACATGCCAAAGATCTCTTTAGTACTCAATAATGAAATGAAAACTTATTTGAAATTAAACATGCTAATATTATTATTGGAATCGACCTGTCTTCTTTCTTTGAATTTCTATGATGGTCGAGTCATCTCCGGGCTGCTGTCGCGCTGATTTACTATGGTGGTTGAGTTAATTCACTGTGGTCGAGTTGATTACCCATGGTGGTCCGGTCAGACTACGGTCGAGTTGCAACATGGTCAATTTGATGGTAGATCCAGCTAGAATGGTTTGCATGAGACTTCGTGTGTCATTGTGCTATAAGAACGGTCGTGAGCCTCGTCCACCCTGTGTACTTTACATACACCTTTATTAGTTTTCAGATACTAACACTCCTCCAACCAACCTGGAACTAAAACTAATCTGAAAAAAAAGTAAAAACTAAAGGACTTGGCCAAGCTCACCTCCAATTTTTTCGAAATACCTATTGCCTAGGTGGTCCTCTCCTACCATTTTCCCTGCTTGACTTCCTCTCGTTAGAGATTTTTGAAGTCCCTGCCATATCTTCGTAAAAATACCACTCGCACGTGACATGCCACAAGCAATGGTCTATGGAAACTGTACCCTCTCCCATTGAAACGAAAGTCAATGACAACATCCGGGAGCTCAAGAAATTACCGTTTGGAGATGTTATAACGTCTTTCATTGGGTACTCCAAAGAAAACCACCAATAACTCGTTTGTTTCTTTGCAAACGACATTTGCGCAAAATGGCGTATGGGGAAGTGTGGAATAGGTATGCTGCTTCAGAAAGGTTTGACAAACGATTTGTTGAATCAGAAAGACTCAGACATTTTGAAGAGGAGAGTGCCGGTGACTTCAGCGATCGGTATAATGCAGATTTTGATAATCGTAGAAGAGATACAATGGACGATAAACAAATAAACCGGCGGGATCGGTACTCCCCTCCTTCCAGAGGTTACGGTACAGACAGCGACGGATTCAGAAAAAGAACTGGCGATGAGAACAACCGCAGACGAGATAGTTACGAACAGAGTTCATCATCCAGAGTGAGAGACGGTGACAACGATCGAGATAGACATTACGAACGTTCGCATAGACGGAGTCGCGATGACTCGGCAGACCGCCGGCGTAGTAGTTCAGATCGTTCGCGGTCCAGGGATCGCGAGCGATCAAAGCGGAGAGACAGACGATCGAGAAGTCGTGACCGTGATCGAAGAAACAGCCGCAGGAGCGATGACGACAGTTTCAGTTCAAGGAGTGGACTTGACGATAAAAGGCACCGAAGCAATGTGAGTAACAATGAGGTAACTTTCCAGAACATAGAATTTGCAATTAGAAACAAGCACATAAATTTCCATCATGTTTTGAAACGTTGCGAAGTGTCAGAATCCAACATTCATATTTTTTATTTGATTTGATGATTTAACATTTTATAAGTAATGTTAAATAGTGAATAAGTGATGTACTCCTGATAAAATCTGATAACTGGGCATTCAGTAGTTCTAAGAAATATTTTAACAACAGTTAAGGTTACTACAGCTGCAACCCCAAAATAAACTATCAAGAACAGTAATTTAAAAACCTTCTTCAGCAGACCAGTAGAAGGGATGACAAACGTAGAGACAGCCGAGATGACTGGGACAGCGACAGAGATCGTCGGGGCCGGGACCACAAAAGGAAAGCCCCGAAAGTGCCACCACCTCTTCCTAGAAGTGTACCTTGGGTCCCACCCCCTATTCCACAACAGCCACTGGTCCAGAACCAGTTCCGCAACGATGGCAGTTTTATGGAAATGTTTCGACAGCAGATGTCTGCAGCCAGCACAACAGGACAGACTGATATTTCATCAGTGTCACAATCCACCTCCACTGCAGTGCCTGGGGCTACACCAGCACTAAGCTCTACTGCTGTTGCTGCTGCAGTGGCAGATGGTGCTAATGGGACGTCGGTGCTGCCAGTTGTAAGGGCTTTGACCATCCTGTGGCATTTATGTAGATGTCAGTCTTTAGTCTGTTTGGATAATGTATGTGGAAACGTGTTTATGCTTCTCTATTAGTACATTTTATACCTTTGGTGTCATCACAGTGGGGTGCCACACAGTGAAGACATTTTTTAGAAACACAGGTATAAAAGTGCTTTAATAACGTCTGCAATAGTCAGTGGTCTGGAGTTTTTGCTGACAGAAGCTATCACCTTATCCACTTAAGTCATTGAAAAATTACCAAATAAGATCTGAATTTTTTTCAGATTTAAAGATTTTTCTTTGAATTTTAGAAAGTCAACCTTCCCATTCAGATGGTTCTGCTTTTTAAAAAAAATGATATTACTAATAATATCAACACTCCAAGAACATGTATTTTTGTGTTCATGCTAAAGAATGACTGAGGAATTCTTTTTTCAGTAGAAACAAGAAATCTTTCTGGTGAAGCTTCCCGTGATGATTTGATAAGTTTCATGCTAAAAGTTTTGTTAATATCTTAAAAAAATTTGTATTAATGTTATGTACACCCAACAATTACACATGCTGATATCTTAAAAACACAAAGAGAGGTATGTTGGCCTGTAAACGGTAGGGAGTCACATACAGGTGAGCATATGCATGCATGCGAAGGCATACATCTCCACACACACACACACATCCACACAGCCAGCTGCATTCAGGCATCGATGCATTATGTGCACACCTATAAGCTATATTTTGTGAATGGGCAGAAAATATTCTTTCTGCTCCTGTGGAAACCAAATGATATTGAAAACAGTACAGGTGGGATAAAAATCATCTGTGCTTGCAAGCCAGTTTCTCAGCATACTATAAGGGAGTTATGGTGACAACTCAGGAAGTACACTTGTATAGAAGGCTTGTTGAAGATGAAACCTTTCCTATCAGACTTGACCATGTCAGCTGTCAGTTGCTCCTAGGCAGGCTGTTTCTTGGCAGCCTTCAGTCAAGGGTCATCCACACTACCTGCTAGTGGGACAACACCTTTCTGCCAATTCCTTCTGTATTGGTCTTGCACAATCTTATGGTGCCAGTGCTTGTTTTTCTTCAGATTGCAAAACGCCGTGCTGCCAAAATACTCAAGACGGGTATCGTGCATAAGCCAAAGAAGGAAGAACAAGTGGTAAGTAGCTGAGGGGGGAGGCAGCAGTGTAGTGAATAAATACTTTTTTGTGGGGAAGTATGCAGTGGCAATGATGTGCATTAATGGCAAGCAGCTGTTGCAAAAAAATGTGTGGACTGATTTTAGTGTACTCTTAACATTCGAAGCTCTTAAGGTCATCTGTTTCTTGAGGTAAGTCTCTGTATCCTCAAGCCTAGCACAGTGTGACACTACAGCTGCTGGCTTCACAAAATCATCTTTTTGTATCTTGGGGGAGCATGTGTAGGCAAATTCGAGCTTGTTAGCTGGCGGTGTCCTGGCCACAAGTGAACGTTAGGAGTGTTAAACCAGGTACTGTCAGCACCCAACGAGTGTTTACCGTAAGCAGAAAAAAGACCTATTAGTAACATTCATTGTGTATGTGCATGGTTTTGACAGTGCAGACCCAGGTCTTTGCTATCAGTTTGTAAATTCCTGGTCTGCAATGTGCAAGCAGGTTTGTGTGTGTATGTGTGTGGTGGGGAGAATGATATATGGGGCGTTACTTAGTGTTAAGTCCTGAAAATTCAAATCTATGGTAAACAGTAGAGTCCTCCACTTTTGGAGATGAAGTTTCTAAAAGAAACGATCATTCTCTAGGAAAAATTAGGGCTGTTGTCTCATAGTTACTTCCCTTTGTATTACCTACCCAATGTTTTTCCTGTCATCCAGAGTAAGAAGTAAATTGTTTTAAAAATCAGGTAAGAATAGGAGGTGGCCTCAGCTCACCGTGCTGCAAGGGTTGATGCAGTTTAAGGGTTTCAGCAACGTTTACCCCCTCCCCAAAGGGTTGACACAGTTTAAGTTACACAGTTTAAGGGGTTCAGCAACGTTTACCCCTCCCCAAAGGGTTGACACAGTTTAAGGGGTTCAGCCAGTGCATCTTATCCAATTTTTATCTTCCCTCCAGTATGTGGTGGTGCTGGGGGTGGTGTTATGAAATGGTAAAATAATAATACAACAGGATTCCTTGGTCTAGTGTTAGCTTGCCCTCCCTCCACCTATTCCCCCTTCACCAGGATGTTGAACTTTGTGAATATTGTTCCATGGTAGATGTACATTCTGGTTTTATTCCCTAATAAGCAAGTTGGTTGATCAGCAGCAGGACAAGGTCATCAAGGCAACAATGAACAAGTATCTGTATGCACAATGGAAAACAAAGAGTGTGGAGCTGCGGTGTTGCTAATGTGTCTAGTATGTGTGTGCAGGAGGAGAAGGACAACTCTAATGATGCTTGGTCACGCTACATGCAGGAAGTGAATCGATATCGGTCCAACATTTGCATCGAAGAGGACTCCAAGACACGGCCACTCATGAAGTGAGATGTGTACCTGGGGCACGCTAGGACGCTCTTGTCTTCTTTCTTCCAGCGAAGAATCATGGTGCATAAGCAATTTTTGTGGAAGGGGATGGGGGGGGGTAGCGAGTGGGAGTCAATATATTTTTTCTAAATCTAGCAACTCTTTTGCCTTGAGAGTTGTTTACAGGGACTTGATTCCAAGAGAGCAGAACTATAGCATTTTCTGTCTCAGTAAATTTGTAGCTTTTCTAATTCTGTCATTTTGTTAAATATGGTTTAAGGTCTGATGACTCTTTCATTCTTACATTGGAGACTTTTCCAGCTCTAGATGAAAATCTGGATTCAGAAATTTTTGTCTTCTCTCCTATCTTCAACTCTGGGTGTGTATTGCTGTTTGATTTTCATGAGTAGGTATAGGTAGTCAAGTCATGGTTGGCAAATCTTATTTTCGAATATTTTTATTTTGAATCAAGCTGCTTTTTCCTTGCTTCTGACAAAGCTTTCTGTAAGAAATGTAATGGGTCAACTACTTTTGTAAATGATGGGCAACACTATCTTCAAATGGGCCAAAACACCTGGGGTTCCAAGACGGCAAGCATTTGATGATGTTAAGCATAGTCACAACTGAGAGCTTTGGGGGGTGGGAGGGGCAGAGCAGGTTGCCTTAGTGTAGGTCTACTACATAATAGTTGCTGTTGGAAAGTTGCAATTGCAGCAGGTAAAATGTCATACCCCTACAGCCCTGTTTAATGTAGTGTTTTTGTCTGTTTATATTCCGTAAATATGGCCACAGATAAAGAATTGTCTTGACCTTGCCAATATATGTTTTAAAACTTTTGGACAGTTTTTGATTAGATCACGTATTTAAATGTCACTTCTTCTGTCTGTCTGGTTGAGAGGTTAAAAGAATTAATGCTTGGACTTTCTTCAAAATAGCAGTAGTCCACATGCCAGAAAGATGGACCTTAACAACAGACAATTTTTCATTTGCTAGAGATGACTAACCTGTCATTTGATGTTGCTAAATCAGTAAATCTGCTGACATGGGATTGTTTGCAGGAAAACATAGAGACTGAATAGGACTTGGGATTAGGGCTAGTCTAGTGTAAAAGTTAAAAAGCATAATCAAATAACAAACTCAGCAAGAAACTAAGATGTAGCTACACTTTTTTTGCCGCCACATAATCTTAACATGTGCCTGCATTTTCACTCCATCCTGCAGTAAATGTGCTTTCTTATTGTAAGAAAGCAGGGAAGGAGTATGCTTTCATCTTTAGTTTTTTTCTGTTACAGTATTGTAAAGGGGATGGGAGGGGTGTTAGTAGGAGGAAGGCCGTGTGTTCATGTGAAGATGGTGTGTAGCTGCTGACCTGAAATTTAGTCACAATGCTGTTCTGACCCTGAGCTAAGGTGGTCGCTCTTACAGCAGTGAAACAGTCACCTTGAAGCTACAGTATATTGTTGGTTTTTTTTAATGTGTGTTTAAACATGTTTACCAAATTTCACAGCCTTGCACAGGTTTTAATTGCTATTTCAGTAACTGTCTGGTGGAGCACGCTTCATGATTCCCTTATTTAAACCTTCAGCTCTTCCCACCCCTATTCAGAATGTATGCTGAATGAGTCGGTGTTCTTGTGTAATTTGTTCTGTATTTTCAGTGCACCAACTTCCAAGAGTTAACATCTGACAATAAAAGAGGCTCCACTGAGATTTGGAGGGGATGGGGGAGGGGAGTAGATAATCTTTCAGGATTAACAACGTTTTGCTGTCCCAACCATGGTTTCTGACCAAGATTAGTTAAAACAAGAGCCTCTTAAAATGATATTTTGACATTTGAGCCACACATTTCATTTCATCTTAATGTAACAGCAGAAGTGAGATTACTGCGATAGGCTGATAGCTGAGATAAGATACAAACATCTTTTGGCTAGATGCGAAGAAAACTGCTCCATTGTTTTCGCTGTTGTTTTCGGTTGACTGCAAAAGAAAAATCATTTAGAATTATGTAAAAGAAACAAACCCATGTCTACCCTTGAACAGCTTCCAATCCACATGCATGTTGCCCATGACAACATGCAGAAACAAATGGTAAGACTTCCAAAATTTTCATTTACAGTTACACCTTTGTAATAACGGGTGATAGTTTACACATGCACCAGGGTTCATTGTTATACCTTTTGTTCAGGTTTTTAAAAATCTGAAATGTTTCACTCGTTTGATTTTCTCCTTGACCTGTTCAAGTGATGATGTGGGTGGGTAGGATGGTGAATTAAGATGTGATGTGTGGAGATGAGTGCCACCTATGTGTGATTTGGGGAGCCTTTTCTTGGGGATAGGGGGAGGGGGCAGAGGAGTTTACTGCTGATCGGATCACGATCTTGTGATTATGATGATACACATAGTGTAGGAGCCTGAGGATGAATAACAAGCTATATGTAGAATTATTGACATCAGTAAAGGTAAGTATATAGTTGTCTGTCTCCTTCATCTGGGAATGTTTTGAGTTTCTCGCTGATGGAATTCTGTCTCTTCTACTGTATCTCACTTGGTTGCACACGTGTGAGGTTCCTATTAGGCATCCAGAAAGGGAGTAGTAATAATGTCTCCATGTATAGGGATGATTGTGAGTGCCAAAAGGTGCAAATGTCATCTTTCTAACATTGCAGCAGATCCAATAGCCCTTCAGGAGAGTAAATAAAACACAAGTTGTTGAATAGCTTACTGTAATACATCAGATCTTTGTTTTGTTGATCTAGCATCATTTGGATTTGTGGTATTATTACTTGCAGCATATAGCACAATTACAGGTGATCTGTCTTACTGTATGCATGTCTGAGGGGGTGCAACACCAGCTGTGTTTATTGTATTGAAAACTATCTGTTGTAGTCCGTCAGGTGTGTAAAGACTGGAAAAAAAACCCGTTCAAAATGGTAGTATTTAAAATCTGGCGGTATGGAAGCTTTTTTGCTTACTAAGAAGATGCTTGAAATGACAATTCAGTTGAAATGTGCAAGATTTTAAGATGCTGTCAGAAGGCAGATTAAATGATTACTTTTGCTTGCCATTTTTCAACAGTAGACCATTAAAAACACTAACTTGTGAATTTTCTTAGGAACTCGCCTAAAACTAAGAACTGGTGCGAGCGGTGGATAACAGAATTTGTTTTTTGGAGTAGTAGTGGTGGGGGTTTTGAGGGAGGGCAGTTGGAATGGTTGGCAGATATTGTACTTAGTATTCCGAGTTCCCGTTTCAAGTGGTATAAACAAGACACTTTAGAGGGCAAGTTGCCTTAGTTTAAGTATTGCTTTCAGATTGACTTTCCTGATTTTCCAACTTCCCAATGCCCAGGACCAAAAATACAAAACCAAAACCCCTTGCCAGTTTTTTTATTCTGGGGACAGTATCTTTGTGTGCAGCTGTGACTAGCTCACATGATGCATTTTGTATTTTGCATATTACTAGCAGATTTATCATGTCTTGTTGGTCATTGGAATTAAAGAAGTGATTGGATTTTCTGAAGATTGTTAGTGTTGTGGAAATGGTGATGGTGGAAGTCCATACAAACTAAATGCATAAACCAGCAGTGGAGTTCCTGTTTCACAAGTAATATTTTGAAAATGTACGAGTGTAAGCCCATTAAAGTACTTGGTTTAAGTGGCTTGAAGTTTTAAAGTGCCTTAAAAAGCTATATGAAGTGAAATACATGGGTAATACGCAAAGGTCGCACTTGCCAACACATTTGTACTGGAACAGGGTGGATCAAGATCGTTTAAATGATTTGCATGTTGGACATTTTGCCACATGAACTGGCCTGTTGACCATGTTGCTGCTCCATTGCGCCTAGACAAAGTGAAAGCATGGAGGCGACCGCAGCAACAGCTTACTTCACCACTTAACCTGGTTGGTTGGTTGGTTGGTTGGTTGGTTAGAGGGACCGAGTTTCTACCTCACGGTGATTTGATCTTGCACTGTTGGAGGAGCGAGTTATACTGAAAGAACCCCCAGATTGATGCCAGTGCCAGGCAGTTTAACCGCTACAGCAGGATGGGTCATGATTGTGGCTTTCGCTGTCGAGCGCAGAAAACGCGTTTCGGCCGTGCATCCTTCGATTTAAGTGTGATTTTTGCTTGGGTATTTCAGTATAAATATATCTAGTATGTACGGGTTAATGTACGGGGAGATAGGCAAATAGATTCTGCACAAAGTGGGTGACAATGTACAACTCCAGGAAATAATCCTTGACCACACCTGGCCGATTCCAACAACCTTCCACACGTCACTGGTCTGCAGATCCAGCACCCCTCCACAACCATTCAGGCCGCGTGTCCGTCCTGATACACACCTAGTTTGTGTGATATGCGAGATGCAGCGCCCTTACCGATAATTACAATCGAATGCTGCAAAACGTGCTGACTTTGTACGCCACTGAGCAATTGACAAACAGTAAAAAGCACCAGTGATTGTTCGATAGTTAAGTGTTAAAAGCGATCGTGGAGCAATCAACGCAGCTTGGACTTGAGGTTAAGCCCTGGGGAGTCGGTAACGAGGCTGACCGGAAGCCCCTAGATCTCGTTAGACCCAGTGAGAAACGCGCTAGAATGTAGGTAATGAACCGAGACGAAACTGCGGTTGCTTGATATTGTCGATGATGTGAAGAGTTCGATTGAGCGATTACGTACGACGTAACGAGGTCGTTTGTTGAAGTGTGATCTAAGGATTACAGAAGTTGTTTACTAACAGTATGTCTGATGACCACAGTTTCAGCTTGAGGACATCGAACATGTGACCTAAATCAAAGACGTTTCCCGTTTGTTGTACGTATGACTGCGTCGGATCAGGGATTCAAGGAGACGGGGACTGGAGGCGACAGACGCTGCAGTTAACTGCGCTTGCCCGTGAGAACAGTTAAAACAACTGATGAAGTAAAACTTCTTGAAGGCCGGATACTCCAGTGTGTCCTTTGATGACTAACCTCGCCATCCTGCAGGTCTTGCGATCAGTAAGTGTTGTCATGGAGGCAGATATTTTTTTTGCCTGTCTAATGACAGACACAATCATCTTACAGCCCTCGACAGTTCGTGTAACTTTTTGGTGTCTAATGACAAACTTGATACTACGAACCTTGTGATCTGTTGTCACGGAGGAAGAAACCCATTCCATGGCCTGTGGCTGCAGCGAGAATTAAGAATGGCTTATTAAGACGTAAAAAGAAAAGCCAGCATTGTCGTTTTAGTTGGTGAGAAAATGAGTGTCCTTTAACTCGGTTAAAAACAGTTACATCTCCTGCCATAGGTTTTTAAAGCAATGCATTTCCTTAGGGAGAAATGTTTTTTTCCCTGTGTTTTGCCAGTGTATTGCAATGCTGTTCGTCCTCACTTCAGCTTTCACGCAAACGGATGTCTTCACCTACCGAGACGCGCATGTAAAGAAGTCGGATGTACCGGTCCGAAGGCTTAAGGTTACATTCTCAAGTCACCTGTGGTCGTTGAACCCAGCGAGAAACCCATGCACCTGGCAGATCGTCAATGCAGTCAACTCTGGGCTGGCCAGGGTTGTCGTCAGACTGCACTTACTGCAGCCAACAGTTGATACATTGCTGCTCATGCGCTCAATGATTGATTAGACGCCTAGATTGTACCCGTGTATCGTCACTGCACCTCGTGATTAATCATAAAATGTGTGAGAAATGCTTTCGATCCGTTATCAGATACCGTAGATGGCTGATTGTCATTCCACGATGGAATTGCATAAAAACAATATTGAGACTGTCTCAGGCATCTGCACGCTATCATTCCGAAGCCCACTTCTGCATTCTTTCCTACCCTTGGCGCGCCCTCCCACGCCACAAGCTCGTGTGTCTAGTGAACCCTTCTCCAAAAACCTGCGCCCGTCTAGACGTGACGTCGACATCGCGTGGCTGACGGCGTTCCAGGTCCGGACTGCCTGAAAGTCACGGCGCGTTTCCTGCGCGTTAACGAAGCATTGACCAATCTCCGATCTCGCTTGACCACATCGGGGCTGAATTTTCTATAGAAGGCATACAATTACACAAGACTGGAGCGATTCACGATATGCATGCATGTGTGTGTGTGTGTGTGCGTGCGTGCGTGCGCGTATGCGACCGCGTCACCCGCCTGTGTACGTTCTGACTACGATGTTTACGCACTTCGACCAAGCCGTGTGAACGCAGTCATAAAGAACTGTGAGTCTAATCGAACTTTGTCTAAGTTAATACTAAAAGTCTCTACATATATAAAAAATCAATAAATCAATAGAAATTAGTATAAAAATCACGGAGAACATATAGGGATGTCATACATCTTGAGCATTACACGTCTGTCTGTCCGTCGGTTTATTCGTCCATTTTTCTATCTCTAGAGTCTCGTTATGAAAGTTTTCGCTGATTGTCTCCGACTTGTGCGGCGCGAGCTCTCTGCTGCAGGGATCGGTGCCAAGAGTTTTTTTTCTCGAAAATTGGGGGCAGGGGGGACCAGTGCCATAACGGCAACTGGTTGCGCATGCTGACTTTTCTTTGATTGATGAGCTAATTACCACTAAACCATAGTGAACACGTCGGCAGCACGCAGGGCGGGCGTTTGTCAGCTTCAGGACAATGACGGAGGCCAGAGGTCATGGGGTCAATACCTGTAGCGAGACACTGGTCCAGGGAGATGCATGTATTAAGACACTTGCTGTTTTAGAAGAGGGAACCTGGTTGAGTCGAGAGTAAGTCAGACAGTTTACATGCCCCACGAATCGATTCCGAGGATTTTCAAAAGAAGTCAGCATCTGTCTGTGCGGGGCTTTGTCCCCCCCCCCCCACACACACAAACACACAGAAAATGCAGATCTTTCACCCGAGGCGTCCTGAATACATTCTGTTTCTGGAGAAAGCGAGGCCGCGGCGCACCGCTAAGCTTGGCTGAACGCGGTCTTCTGGTTCCGTAAACGCAATTAGTGGCTCACGGACCGTGGGCTCCAGTCAATGTGGTCTGAGTAAGAGGGCAATCAGGGAGCAAACAAGGAAGGGGGAGGGAAGGGGCCAAACAGAGGGTAGTAAGGAAAGAAAGGCAAATGAAAGTGGCCTAAAGGCTTCGGGAGAAACAAGTGATTGATCACAGGCGCTGACGCCCAGATCCGCAACCATTTGAGGACGAAATTAAAAAGAAAGACCCAGCTGAGGATTTCATCACGCCCGAAGTCGGCGTGTGCCAACGCCACTGCACTTAAACCTAGAGGTAAGGGAGGAAATGGAGCCTGTCTGGCATGCTGGGGAGGCACAGACGGAGAACAAGAAAGAAAGATGAATAGTCGTGCACTCTTCTTGGTAAAGGTTTGTTCTAGATCATTCAGTCCTATCTATTTAGTTTTCAGTGTGTTCTGGTCCTATCTATTTAGTTTTCAGTGTG
>SMGT01006409.1:100601-120623 GCA_004794575.1 Lanistes nyassanus
GTTCTTGTCCTATCTATTTAGTTTTCAGTGTGTTCTTGTCCTATCTATTTAGTTTTCTGTATGTTCTTGTCCTATCTATTTAGTTTTCAGTGTGTTCTGGTCCTATCTATTTAGTTTTCAGTGTTCTGGTCCTATCTATTTAGTTTTCAGTGTGTTCTGGTCCTATCAAATTAGTTTTCTGTGTGTTCTTGTCCTATTTAGTTTTCAGTGTGTTCTTGTCCTGTCTATTTAGTTTTCTGTGTGTTCTGGTCCTATCTATTTAGTTTTCAGTGTGTTCGGGTCCTATGTTTTTGAGTGTGTTCGCGCGAAGCGCGCATATTATTAGGAGTTGGTCTGTCACGTTACTAATCTCAAATTAAAGTAAATTAAAAACACACTTGCTATTGCTATTCAACACAATCAAAATCGAAATAAGAGATCTATAAATATGACGTCCTGTAGTCCGTTTGGGGCTTTAGTTTAAGAGTAGCATATAACATAAGCAAAACAGACGTTTTATATCAGCCACTGCTAATTTTTTAATTAATCCAATGTCAGGGTTTAGACATCTTGCTATCGCCGTGCAAAGCAGATTTGAGTAGTTACTATAGTTATCCAATAAATCTTGTGTGAGGAAAAGTTACTGACTACCGTAATCCGTATACAATGAAAATCTGAACGCAACTAAATACCAGAAATATTACATTTTATTTTATATTAGTAGCACGCAGTAAAATGATAAAAAGTAAGCTAACTTACCGAAATAATCCAAAAAGATGTCAAAATCAGCGTCTGTCAGGTAAGTGACCCATATTGTTATTCGATATCTGTTATCTGTTTGTGCCGTCCTGAAGAAGGGCCCATGCCCCGAAACGTTGACGTCTTGTCTGAGTCTCGCTTGGCCAAGTTATCTTTGCTGTTACCTTATTTACCCCCAGCAGCAGTCACCTGTTTCTGTTCTCTTTTCAAGACCTCAAGAATTCAACGAAGATTTCCATCTTCTTCGATGGTTAACAATAAACGAGAATCCGAGAGATTTACTGAAAGGCCTGTCTACAGAATCTCTGTAATGACTTTCGCCTCAGGTGGCTGCAACGTAATTTTCTATGAGCACGTAAGTGAAATGTTGAGTCAAATGCACTTTTGGCCTCAACCTTTTCCACGCTGAGGACTGGGGGGGGGGGGTGGTGGTCTTTTTTAACAATGATAATTTTAGTTCCAGGACTTGAAATTCATTAATAACTATACAACACGAACTACGAAATCACTGCTCATCACGCGCGCCTGAAAGAGCGGCAGCTGTCTTGTCCACAAACTGGTCACTTAACGTACCGGGATCTGGGGACAACTGGGGTGCGTCTGAGCTCCCGTTGGTCAGGCTGCTCAAATTTTCGTCTTGTTGGTGTTCGTGCAATCAAGCGATTAAGATTTCCTGGTCTGCGATGATGTTTTATTTACTCAAGCTGTGCTTTGAATGTAAAGATTCCGCACAAAAAGTCTGTTCAACTCTAGCGTAAAGGCTTAGAGGTTTAAGAGCACATTTCCATTCAAAGTTTTAATTCCTTTTGTCAGTGTTTGCCAGTGTTTAGTCAAACGTGTGGTTATTAAAAAGAAGATTAATCTTTTTTTCAGCTGTACAAATGACCAAAAATCTTGTCACGTTCTAGCTCCTTGTTGTTAGTCTTTCGAAATTTTCTTTGTCTTTCGCAAATTCTTTGAATACTCAATGTCTATTCAAGTTCTAAAGCCTGTCTTGTTAGTCTTCCCACCACACTGCCAATAGTGCCTTTTCGTTGCCAGTGAACTGCACTCATCTAGAGGATGCCAATGTTCTAAAGAGAAGGATGAGAATGTTTCCTGCAGACAGCTCAGACGAAATCTTTGGCTTTTTCTTTAAACACAAACGTTGATTGATCGTGTCACTTGTTCTGCCTTAAAAGCTCATTGCTGTGGCCATTGTCTGTCTGTCTGTCTGTCTGTCTGTCTGTCTTTTGTTCCCTCTGCAGTTTTTTCCCTTTCCTGCCGACCATAGCTATGCAGAAAGGAGAGTGTGTGAGATTAAGGCCACAATGAACTGTTGATGGGCTACAGAACCATCAGCTCGACTTTCTGTCATTACGATTATTCGATAAAGTGACCAAGGCAGATAAAAGTTAAAAAAGAAAGAAAGAAAAAGAATTGAAAGAAAATCTACAGATTGCCGGGTATTCCATTAGGTGACGAAATTGGGTTGGATTCAGAAGCTATCACGCCAAAACCAGCGACCAATCACATTAATGGTTGGACCTGGTTTAATTCCAGGAGGTTTGTTATCTCCCTTACTGTAGACAATGCGGGGATTCCAGAAGCTCTGGCCTTCAGACTAAAGAGATGCCGCTGCACAGTGCAAGAGGGGAGAAGATTTACATCCGCCGTCCTCCGTTTCCGTCATCTTAAAAAAAGGAGGCGGCGCTGGTATCAAGGAGAATAATTAGTGTCAAAAATAGAATAACAAAAGTCGATGACAGGGTTCGTGTAGTCTGCTCTTTTTTCACGTTCAAGGCGCATAAACACCTGATTAAAGATGCCGAGCGTTAGACGAGAACAGTTCAATCGGAACCGCGTTTGACACGAACAGACTGTAACACGTGATTAGGTGTCATATAAATCTAAGCTAATCGAGGATCTGTACGTGCGGAAGATAATATGAATGAATGAATGAATGAATGAATGAATGAATGAATGAATGAATGAATGAATGGATGAATGAATGAATGAATGAATGATACTTTGTTGTTATTGGAAAAGGGAAAAGGACTAGTACACGGGAGGGGGAAATCTACGAAGATTTAATTATTTTTGTTGCTGTTTGATACGACATTCGTAAAGCTCGCCTGCTCTAGACGTTTTGGCAGCCTCTCTCATCCAGCCGACGCAAGACTATACACGGCTGACTGGGGAACCCGACGGACATGTTTAGTCAGAAGAAAAGGAAAAGTCAACACATTATGCAAAAATGCTGATGGTGTTAGACGTAATGCAATCATAAGGTGGCCCGCACCTTCTTAGGGCAGTAGCTGGCTCTCTTCGGAAGGCAAGAGATTTGCCTTTTGTGAACACGTTGAAGTGAATTGAAATCTAAAGATCCATCCTTTTTGTGGGCTACCAGAGGTGCATGCAGATATGAAGACGAAATCAATGAAAATGCTGGTGAAGATGTTTAAATCAAAATATTTGTTATCATAGACAGAAGAACGGTTGGAAACTTAAAATGTTTGTTTTATGAATGAAAGATTAGTGAAAACTGTGGAAGTTCTGCGTTGTGTAATCAGAATTGTGAGCGGAAACAATAAAACATTTTCTAAGCAGAAGTGGAGATGAAAACTAGAAAACTTTGTGTGAACGAAAAGAACTGTAGATGAAAATGTGAGTTGTTTAAGTTTGTTTGCGTTTATTTGTTTTTTGGGCAAACCCTATTGCTGGTGTATGTTCAGGTTGAAGTTGTTTTGGAGGCAATAAGTTTAGGTAATTTTCGACAGAACGTTTGTGAATGTTTTAATTTAGTTGCTTTTTTTGACAGCTCGTGTTTTCACTGTTCTCCTGTCATTACCTCAGAGCACTTTTGAGTGAAAGTTCATATGAGAGCGTCTGTATAGTAAATGGAGACAGCGGGGGGTAAGGTCAGTCATCTGAAGGTTAAATAACATGTCTAATTGCTATACGGGAAGTCAGATACACCGTTACCACTATATGTCAGAAAAAAATAAAATGAAATCGATAACAAGATGTTTTTTAAAACCTAATTAAGCTCCGCAGGCAAGAATAGGAAATCGTTAGAATACTTTTCGGTTCTAGAGTTGTTTTTATGTTGCAGCAACCTGTGGCAACACTCAGGCGTCGTTTTCAATAATCAACTGCGTTTTTTAATAGATAACACAAGATAATAATTTGTGAACAAGTAATGTAAGAAAATGATTTTGCGCATGCCTATTTTCCTGACGTAAATGCTGATGAATTCTGAACAAACTATCATGGTTAGATTGTCAGGACTTGAAGGAAAACAAAAAGCATAGGATGGACTGACAGAAGAGATTGCAGACGGACATAGAGACGGGATGGCGATAAACATAAACATATAACAGGGGCATACAGATGTACATACAGAGATACATACAGAGCTACATACAGATGTACATATAGATATACATACAGATATACATACAGATATACATACAGATATACATACAGATATACATACAGATATACATACAGATGTACATACAGAGATACATACAGATGTACATATAGATATACATACAGATACAGAGCCGGAAGTGTATCCTGCGTGAAAGCGTGCACATTGACAAGCGCACGCACTTTCAGACATGGGAAGTCTGGTGAGTTAACATGCATTTAAATACAACCGCAGACTTTCTTCCGTCTTGTGAAAGCGAAATTCCTTCTGATGTTCCTGAAGTCGCTAAGCCCCGGGTGCAGCAGACAACGTGATGTATGAATTGTCTGCCAGGACTTGCATCGTGCATTTGTTTCATTCGTCTGCACCAAGATATTTTATAAAGCGAGCAACTAAAACGACTGTTGACCAAAAGGTTTTGTCTTTTAATCTCTGTTTGTCACACTTTTCTCTTTGATGACTGCTTTCATCTTCAGAGGTTGACCCAGCTTCTCCTTTTCTGACAGATTCACGATTGTCTACAAAACTTTTTTTCCCCCTCTCTCTCTCTCGGTCGAAAGGCCTCTAACTAATAACAGTGAATGTGCAGCGTTTTGGCAAGACGACAGCAAAATACCGATAGTTCGCACACACATTTTTTTTATGATCGTAAACATGTTACAGCTCATGTATGTGAGATAGCCAAGGGCAGAAGGTTTCACAAGTTAGAAAAGTTGTGCCAAAGAGCTGCGAATTTCGCGTGTGGGTGCAATTTCTTCTTGTATAACGGTACAACAGAAGCATGTGTTCCCTTCTGCTCCCAGAAACATTGGTAGAAATCACCCCCCCCTACCCCACGTCAAGGGAGATAATTGAAAAGGACAAAGCAATTTTGAAGAGACCGAGCAACGTGTCTGTGCTATGAATATTTACGAACCGCTCAGAAGATTCTGAGGCTTCAAGCCGAGAGGAGAGAGAACTTCCAGGAAGCCATGGACTGTACAGTGGATGTGACGGTGTCAGCCAGCTCGTTAATTCTAGTTGCTTTGAAGCATTGTCTCCTTCTTGCTCGGTTTATCCTGGATTATGTTTAATACGTTTATGTCATTGTTTACAACTTTGTATGGTGAACGCGAGAGGGATTGAAATGAACGAACGTAATGGATGCTGAAGACAGAAGAAAGAAGTGTTCTTTTGAGTGTGATGACAAGTGAAAGTGGGTCTGGAGCTTCTTACATTCAGCAGTTCAAAAGATGATGGAATGAAAGGGAGCAGAAGCAGGCAAACTGAATTAATTTTGAAAATTAACTAATGCATACACCCGTCCGATTCCTGTAATGCTCGGGTACGACAAGGTGAACGTCTGGTGACCGCAGTATTGCCAAAGACAAGCTGGTGCTGTGAGGCGACACCCGTACAGAGTTCCGCTTGTTCCCACTCCGCCTCTCCCCGTCTCCACGCCGATGTAGGACACAGAGACAATTGTTCGATCACTTATTCATACGTATATACATAAATATGCTTTCATACTTACATACATAAATATGATTTCACACGTATATACATAAATATGCTTTCATACGTACATACATAAATATGCTTTGATACTTACATACATAAATATGCTTTCATACGTACATACATAAATATGCTTTGATACTTACATACATAAATATGCTTTCATACGTACATACATAAATATGCTTTCATACTTACATACATAAATATGATTTCATACGTACATACATAAATATGCTTTCATACGTATATACATAAATATGCTTTCATACTTACATACATAAATATGATTTCACACGTATATACATAAATATGCTTTCATACGTACATACATAAATATGCTTTCATACTTACATACATAAATATGATTTCACACGTATATACATAAATATGCTTTCACACATACCCACTTTTAGGACCAATAAAAACTGTATTAGACAACTCCGCCGTGACTCACCTGTGAGAGAGGTGGGCGGTAGGGGAAGGGTAAGGGAATCGGAGTTGCACCCAGCCGTAAGTGAGCAGCGGTTGACAGTGAACAAGTGTACAGAGTATACACAGTGCGCACAGGTGTGAAGTGCAGAGCATACAGTATGCAGCTTACAGAGCACACTGTTAGTGTGACGTGTATAGCTTAAAGAGCACAGAACACAGTGCATAACAAGATCTGTAGTCAGCCTGCCTTCCAAGTCAAAAGGTTCGGCTGTGTTCGTGCCGGAGGTGTTTGGGTCACCAAAACTACCCCCAAAAAAACCCCAACCAACCAAACAAAAAACTGGCTTTCGACGGTGAGCCAGAAGGCGAAGAAAGCAATTTTCTGCAGGGAGTCAGCTTTTTTTTTGCATTTCTTTCAAAACCACAACAGATAAAACGAAAGGTGACGGGAAATCCAGACAGCAGCTGAATTTTTAATGGCCGGAGGGGTGGGGGTTGAGAGACGAGCAGTAAGGAGATTGAGTTGGGGTGGGGTGCTGGGCCTGAACAACGTAGGAGAAAGGGGGTACAGCGATGTGGCTGGGGAGGCAGGGAGTGGCAGACAATCCTTCCCCCTCCCCGTATGGAATAACAACACTTCTTCACAAGTGCTTGGCATTGTTGGCCTCGTTCTGGAAGCGCCAAGTTGTGCCTCATTATCGTGATTGCTTCCCCTTTCTCTCGAACTCTCTGCAGAGAGAGGGGAGCGGTAGAGAGACTGAGAAATTCGTGCCTCATGACTCAGGGCGCAGTGTCTGTGATACCTCGATCGTCGCAGACAACGAGGGGACGAGAATGGTCGGAAACGGCCTGACCAGAGGGAGGGTGGGTGCAAGAGGGACCAGTGGAATTGGGGTCAGAACAGAATTAAACTTCAGGGTGCAGTGCTGAACGTCTACCGTGATGGATTCCCCTGGCGACAGATACGTAGCCTTGCCCACCTGACAGTACCTACATAATCCTGACAGGTTGGCAGACCTTGGCTTTTCTGTATCCCACTTCCTATTTCGAAATTTCTTCGGATAATCTTCAACAGCAGCGAAAAGAAACAGTTTTTTTAAAAACAAATATTAACATAAAGACAAAAAAATACTGAAGCCTGCTGTTCACTTGTCACGTTCAGCTGAGGAATGAAGGAAATAAATGAAGCTGTAACGTGCTGCCTTGCCAAATGAACTTCATGTCATGCCCTTGGTTAAAGATTACTTCAGCAATGCTAAGAGACGGCGGCAGTACAGTAACGCCAGATGGGGGACAGGGTTAACGTACTGCCGTGGCTCGGCAGTGGATACAATTAGGCAAGGCACCTGTGGTAACCATAGTGATCGTGCAAAGCTTATGGTGTGGGTATGCAGTACTGCACTATTAAGGGAGGTCTCAGCCATCCTGGTATCTACAGACTCGGCGCACCGACCATCGTCTGTAGTTCTTTTCAAACAGGGCGGCTGGGAAGGGGCCTGAGGGTGGAGCTGGAGAGTTACAACGTGTGGAGGATCATTCAGCGCGGGGTTCTCACTCAGGTGCCGACTGCATGATTTCATGCTTCACTCGGAATGCCAAACTGCGCATGTCTACGCGCAGAATGGGAGGGGGTAGAGTGGCAGTGTGCGGCAGTCTAACAAGGCGGTTTGTTAACCAGCCAGCACCACACACTTATCTTTCCCCCACCCCCACTCGCCAGCTTCAAAGATCGAACTGTCATAAGACTCGGTCAATGCGTCTGTTCGCGAATAACGGTTCGTAAGTCCAGTCTTGACCTGGAGGTCATGCATATTTGATGCGATGTCTCCCTGTGTGCGCCGGAAGTTTCTTTGTCTACCTGTCTGCCCGCACATCGATAGGATGACCTGTCTTAAAATATGTCTGTCTTTCTCCTTGGAATTTATCTTCCATGTAGCACAGAGGAGATTTTCCAGCACAGATATTGCTTCACTCATCTCAGAGACCAACGCACACAGCTCATCTGGCAGCAGTTTGCTGTCTTCTGCAAAATTGCTGATAATATGACATGATGATATGATTACAGATGTTTTGCAGGCTATCAGTCGTGTATCTGATCTTTTGATCAGGTCTGGAAAATTAGTCGGGTCTGAAATTCCTGCAAGATTCAAGGTCGCTATCTGACCTAAACCTTTGCTCAGCAATGGCGTTGGTTGGAAGGACACGGGAAAGTCAGGCTGAAGTACGCGAAAACTTCTGAGCTTTGGACCGTTTGTCGAATCAGTTTTTGGGACTGTTTCGGAGAACACTATAACAGTGTCAAGAACATTCAAGAAAAAAAACAGCTTAGGGGGTTAAGTGACAACAAAGGAGGTGAACGTCGCTACTGCCGTCTAATTTGGTTACGTCCGGTAACATATGAGGCAAAGTGGAACACGCGGACAAAGCCTGTTTATACTTTAATATCTGCTGGAGGAATGTTGACATATTTTTGAAACGACCTCCGTACCGTCTTTCTTCAGCACGGGGAGACCGCCAGGTGACGTCGCATTATGACTGCAGGAACGAGTCTGTTGGTCGCGGTTGCCCTTCCGTCAAGAAGGTCCGTGTGCGTAGAATGAGTTCGTACCACCTGAGAACGGCGTGTGGGGAGTGAGAGAAATCTCTTCAGCGTAAGAGCAGGCACGCTGCTTTTGCGCTATAGGGGTTAACCATAGCCAAGCGCCTGTTAGTGCTACGTTAGCAAGAAAGACGGCTGTTAGGACGCTTAGAAGAAAGGTCAGTGTTAACCGGGCATTATTCGTGACATAAACGTAACGTCGAGTGACGCGAAAGAACTGTGTTGAGCTAATGACGTTCGTCGCTACTCCAGTGAAACAAGTTGTGAAGGCGTATACTGTTTCGTTGTGTGTGATAAGCACCTGTATCGCACTAGTAGTGTTGTGAACGGACACAGGACCGTGTTTCATCTTGTGAATACTTTCCAAGGACTGAGGACCTCTCGTCGCGTGTAGATTTGTGCAAGCACTGTGTGTTATGTAGTGCTTGTGTAATTCGCCAGTATTTTGACGGACTGTCGCTGGATTCAGATACGAGGATTCCTGAGACATTTCCAACTGCATGAGATTTACCAGTAATGTAATATCTTGTTATAAATGCAAGATTGAGCAGGTACGTGTACGAATGTTGACGCCAGCTTGTGAGTGCGAAAGTTTATGATATTAATGTATGGGTATGTGTCAATGACAGTGGGATATTGTAAATATTTTTCACCTATTTTCCTAATAGATGTAAATAACTGTTTGTTATGTTAAAGCAGTCGCTATCTGTCGTTGGATTGACTGAGGTGGTTGGGGGTTTGAGCTGGGGGCTCACAAGCTAGAGGAACTGGGAACAAACGAACCATGGCTATATTTTGTGAGAACTTCATAAATAACTTGCAGATAACGAACTGTCGGTGCAAAAGTCTCATTGCCGCAGAATTAGAATTTGTTAGTATGGTTGGCGCTGCGGGCCAACGTAAAATAATCTTTGAGGCAGAGTAGTGTTAGTACCCCCCTGTCACGTGTAGGAACGTGGGAGAAAACGCCACCTTACAGGGACAAGACAGGAAACAGAATCGAATGAACAGGACAAAGAAGACAGCAAACAGAAATGAACAGAACAAAGAAGACAACAAACAGAAACGGATGGACAGGACAAATAAGACAGCAAACTGAACAAGCATACAAATAAAAGGATACTGTTGTCAACAATTCAGCAGTTCGAAGCGTACTGCACCATCCTGTTCCACGCGTCCTCAGGGAGAGGAAATCTCCCATCACCAGCACAGAATTGTCCTAGAATCAATGCAGATTTTTTCCATCTCGCTGTTGATTGTTAACATTCTGCCGTCTCAGGCTCAGTCATAAGGGACTGATTGAAGTGTCCCTCAGTGATTCCGTCCGATTTTTTCCTCTGTCACCCAGGGAACATCTTAGACCTATACACCAGGCCACATCATTAGCGCTCGTGGGAAGCAAAGCATGGTGCTGAGAACGTGAGGTTGCATCGAGATGCGGTCGAAGTGCCTGCGTTTTGCATGCATTCCTTCAAAGCTTGTCAAAATCTTTGGCAGGCAAACAATGGCCTGTGCCCAGCGCACGAACTTTTCGCTTGATGGAGATTGTGGGAATACTTCAGACGATTACAAGTGGGTAAGAACTTGACACTGTGTCAACGCAAACTTAGAAGACCCTTTCTGAGAGTTTCAAACCGTGGTCACGTGTTCTATAGTTTGTCTGCTTTAGAGTGCTGTGTTTTATAAAACACCAGAAAGCTCTACAGAAACATTCCAAATACGTAAATTTCAGTTTAGATTAGTTTTTAAACGTAAGCTTCTGACTTGTAGAGCCAAGGAAATTTTCAAACAGCATTTTTAAAAACAAGTTTGAAATCGTAATTTCATGGACATCATTTCCGGAACACCCTGACAGGATTACTCGCAGAAAATCGAGGCCGGTTTGCATGACCGGTCGTATGTAATCTTCCGTTCATAAAGTCATATATTAAAGCGTAGCTTTCAGATAGCCGACGCGTCGGAGATTGCCAAAAACTTAGCAGGGAGCACAGCAGCTGCAGTGACGTCATCTCCAGAAAGAGCAAGCTAGGCCTACTGTTGTTTAGTCTAAACCAGAGTGTAACTTTCTACAATGAGTTCATGAGAATCATCGCGCGGCTCATTATCGGGTTGTTCATATTATGAGGAAACAGAAGACGGAGGAAAAGATTTGAATCCATTATATTATATGTTTGAGACATTATAGCTTCCCAGAATGGTGAGAAGAAACACACATGCTGTCTAGCTCGTTTCGATGTTAAAATGTTCTGATTTTATTAATAGTAATTGTCATTATCGTTCGCACTCCTTATGATCTTGTCATTATTGTTCGCACTCCTTATGATCTTGTCATTATCGTTCGCACTCCTTATGATCTTGTCATTATTGTTTTCACTCCTTATAATCTTGTCATTATTGTTTGCACTCCTTATGATCTTGTCATTATTGTTTGCACTCCTTATGATCTTGTCATTATTGTTCGCACTCCTTATGATCTTGTCATTATTGTTCGCACTCCTTATGATCTATCTAGATGACGCCTTAACAAACTGTCGATCCGAATCGGTGGAATAAAAATCATCGATCAGTGTATAGTAGACACTAACGGCAAATCATGTCAATCCCTTGTAACTGTGGGAAGAATATAAAGGACGTATTTATAGGAATTCCAACTCCTGTTTGGGAATCAACTCACCATAAATCAGTGAACCGATCTTGGGTTTACATTGTTGCAGGGTAATTCAGTAAATGTGCAAGTGTGAAAATACTTAAATAGTACTGGTAGTGGTAATATAGATTAAAAACAAATAAGCACGCAAACGGCACCAGGTTCCAAATAGCAGAATATTTTAAAATATGCACGAGTGAGATATGGAAATACTGTGGCTTAAATGTGTTATCCTCCTCCTTAAAACGCTCTGAACACACTAATATAGTTCTCCCGTGCCCTTTGTTGAACTCTTTTTTCTCGTAGTTTGCAAAAATCAGTTCCTTGGTGGCATGATTGTAAGAAAACAGTCAAGAGAAAAAAGTAAAGGAAATAAAGTTAAGGTAAAAGTCAACAGGATAAAAGTGAATGTCTTTCACTATCCCCCCCCCACCCCGCCCCATCCATCGTAAAAAGAAGTCAAGCACTTGTTTTAACTTTTCCCCTGTTACTTATTTTCTCAACCACCTTTACTCATGGTCTGTGTTCCGAACTGGCGACTTGAAATGAGAGATCGATGTCATTCGTGCTTCATTCCGTTCCTGGAAGATTTTGCACCATACAGGTTAAGGGGAGTACAGATTGTTATGCATGCACACGCAAAGAACGGTAAGTCTTCAAAAATCACTCCGAGTATAAGTGATCACAACAATCGCATCACTGTTTCGGTGTGAGAAATGTGGAACTCATAATAACACGGAAGCTTATATAGCGCGATATCCCAGCAATATGCAGGGCGCTCTGCCTTTTACACAATATGGATAAACATAACAACTAAAGTATAAAAACACTACACAAACAAAACCTTTACAAAACACACATTACAACGATGGAAAACGTATAAGTACAACCATAAGCTATTAATGAGACAACAATAAAACAGAGGACTTCTAGCTTCACGGTCTTCTGTCTTCTGGCTTCACTCGGGTCCGTTCTGTAGTAGACGTCACACTCGGGGTTGTCCGACTTTTTATTCTTATTTTTAAACAAGTTTTTATTTGTTTTTATTTTTTTGCCGATAGTTTCGAACTTTACTTGCAAACGCAAAATCTGCTTATTAATAAATCTAAGTAGCTACAGATCAGAACTCCGTGATAGAAAAGTAGAGGGTTTACAGCATAGATGTTAATAAAATATTTGAATTTGTGTGCTTTCATGAATGGAAGTTTCGTATCCAGAAGCTACACTTTAAGGTACGTTCACGCAGTGTATTTTACGTAAGTGCCTGCGTGTTTTGCGAGCAGGCTTCCAGATGAAAAGAAGATACGAGTGCTCATCAGCCTAGTGATCATCCTACATCCTGCGCATGCTCAGTGGGCCACATCGACAAGGGAGGCCACTTACTTCCTGTGGACCTGGCTGGCGACACCATGCTAGTCTTGCGAAAGTAACGTGTAACAGCATAAACTCTGACGAAGATGAATGAGAAAACAATGTGAGCGGAGGCGAGAGCGTCTAGATCGTTCTGTGAACCTTGTTAAGCTCACACCCTGTGCCCACTAGTGCTGCGTGACCCCGGTAATAGCGACCGCTGATCGCTGTAGTGGGGGGGGGGGGGCACTGTAAAGGTTCTGTTCCAGTATGTGTGAATACAGTACTTTGGCGAACACGTATATCATACAGTACTTTGGCGTACACGTATATCGTACAGTACTTTGGCTTACACAGATATCGTACAGTACTTTGGCGTACACGGATATCGTACAGTACTTTGGCGTAGGGTCAGCCTGGTTTTGTTACAGTGAATCTCGAATTCTTTTCTGCCAATCTCACTCTGCTCGGGAGTTCAGTGGTTTCTGCGGTTATGTTCGTGAAAATGCACGTGTCTGTTTGTATGTGTGTGTGTGTACGTGTGTATTTATTTGAGTGTGTCTGCACAGGAGTGGCCTTTCTGATAATCATAACACAGCACTGCCTGAAAACCTGCATTTGTTCTAAGAGGATGTGGAGTTCCCTCTTTTAGCAAAGTCCTTGGGGTCTTTCGGAGAATTATGCATGCATGTGACCCTTGAACTTTGGGAGGTGGGCGAACTTCTGGCCTTGCCAACCGACTCTCTTTTGTATTTAACGTGGCTGTACTATGTCAACCTTGCTAGGAAGAAATCTTGTCGCACCCGTTACGTACTTAAGTGTACTGTAATAAGTTACAAGTTGCCAGCTTTGTCCTTCCATGGATTTCCCACAAATGAAAAAAAAAATCAAGAAGCTGTGGTTGGTGAAAATTCGCAGAGACGAAGCATCTCTCTTTCAGACGAGCAGTGCTATCAACACAGACTTCGAGAGTTGGCTGTGCTACGAGATTCCGATGCAGTCATTTTGATTGTATTTACTTCCATTGCCATATCCATTTAGTAATCAGAAGTAATAGTATAATTATCTTTTTCATAAAGTTTGGCAAAAACGAACGCACAAGAACCACGTACATGACAGTGATCACTGCTAGTCGTTACAAGCCTGAAGACATTGCTGCGTATGAGATAATGGTGAAATTCAGTTCCAGCGCTTGTGATTAGATATTAACATTTATCAAGTAATGATACTGCAATTTCTTTGCAGTTTCAAGGAAGATAAAAAATTATGATCTGCTACAATTCGCTAGTTTATTGCCTTTCCCTCATCTAAGTTGCTGACTCTTGAGTGGTTGACAATTATAATGGCACAAATCTGCCAGTCTGCAGTGTAACGCACTAATTCGAGGAATTTCAAAATTTATACAGTAAAACAGCATTATGAAGTAGAAAGGAAACTAAAAATAGACATCTACTTTTGTCCTGCCTTAATTCTAAAAAAAAAAAATCATCGTAAGGATTTGGTGCAGCTGTAGAAATACTGCATGATGTATGAAAAGTAGCTATACATTGATTGAACAGTATGCGAGACACAAAAGAATTAGCAAAATACCCCAAACAGGCTTTTACCACCTATTTAAGCTTTCAATTTTCGAAGTCAATTTTCGAATTTAAACTTTAGTAGTCCCCAACTTCAGCCACACCAAAATCAAAATTCTTCCCTGCCAAATTCACTCGCCTCGTTTTTACCGTGTAATAACTTCTCGTCCTTTGTACTATTAAATATACATTTGTATGATAGTCAAAATGTTAAAAGTTAACTTTTTTGCAAAACAACTTTGTTATCATTAACGTTTCTGCACTGCTACACAGATCTATGAAAAGAGACATTCGTCAATTTATCACGCACGTTAAATGTGTACTTCTCGGAGAAATATTTGTATCCACGATCGCGTGTTTTTTTTTGCCCTGAATCTCTTCTGTACGCTTCAACTTCTCAACAACAAAAAATGTGTGGTACACACTACAGATTTCGAGAAGAAATTTGCAACGCAGGTGCTTCGGAGCAGAAGTTCTGGCACCTCCAAGCTTGCCGCGGATGTGTTTCGCGCATCTAATTACGAAAAGGCGGATGTTTCCTGCAGCTGAATTATTTTTCCCAACTAGTTTAGGGGACAGAGTCTTACCCAATGGGGGCGCATGGCAAATACTTTTTCTTAGAGCTACAATGTGTATACTTTGCTATTGTGATGCATAGCCAGATGGTAGAACCGCAGGTCCGCAGCTAAAACTAGGTGTTTCTATTTCAATGGTTTCCACTCCCCCCCTCCTTTTTTAAAGGTTTGGAATTGGATTAAGGGAGGGGGTAGGGATGGGGTTAGACCTGAGATACCGACATTACCAAGAACAGCACTGAACAGTACTTTGTACTGTATTAGCCCACTTATTACTGCTAGTAATACGTTAGCGTACTACTTAGTACTGGTACTGTTATGCAGTGCACTAGAAGTATCACTTATACAGGAGAAGCACACTTTGTACATACATCTATTGTTGATAGTCTTTTTCAAACTTTCTGCAACGATGTGGTTTTTGCATTCTGCTTGGCGGAATCATTCGTGATGTATGAGGTATCTCCCAAGCGTTTCTACTGGCTGAGAGTCTATGTACCCTAATCATCATAAATCTGGGTGAGAAAAATAATTCTGCTTCCAGGTAGACGCAATGGCTGGCTGAAACAATTATATTATGAAAGAACAGCAACAAACATGCAGTGAGCTGTCGGTCAGCCCCGTATTGCTTGTGAAATCAGCCTCGGCTTCATCTGGCCCAACTGGCACCCATGCGGCTCAACAGACCGCCGATCAGACATGCAGTCGTGTCAATGACTTCACAACTGCTGCACTGTCGTCATGGCGCCAGACGACATGTGCGAAGTGAGAAGTGGATGGGGGGCTTATCCTCGGCAGGACGACAGGAGACGAGCTGCAAAGTGAGGGTAGAGGTGACTGTGTAAGTGATGAAGAAGACGGCCAACTAAAACAGCCGGCACTAGCAGGAAAAGGGGAGGGGAGGCTTGTGCCGGATTGAAGGACAGATGGCGACTAACGGCCTGTCCATGTTGTCCTTGTGACTGACGAGACACCAGTTCGCGCTGGATCAGAGCTCAGCAAAATCCATGTTTCCCATGCTTCATATCTTCCTTCTTGAAAGAATTACAAAATTCCTTGGAAAATTCCGTAGGACATTCGGCAGCGGCGGTCGATAAAAGGTTTAAACAATTTCTAGATGGTAGATTTCTCCTAAAGGACAGAAGCTTTCTTCTCGTCTGTTTGACTTTCTTCGTGAACTTATGAACATGTTTTCCAATTTGCCACAAGAAAAAAAATCACTCGACAAAAAAGGTAGGTATCCACGTATCCACGTGCACAAAGGAATCTATCGTAATCAGACAATGAAATATTAAATTTTTAAATTTCTTTCAGCACGACGGCCATCTTACAAAGCTTAACGTGCACCTGACTTCTCGTATTCTTAAAATCGCAAATTTCAGTCCCATACATCACGATCTTCACATCGAATATATGGCAGACATTATCTGCTGGCCAGTTATATGATCGATAGTCTTTTTATTCACACCACTGTGCGTGCATGCCCGCGCGCGTGTCGAACGCGACGAAGTGCGAGGGCCAACCAAAACACCATGGCCGCTGGCATCCCCATGTAGCTGCTACTGTGGTGACAGCAGGGTCCCGGTTGTACACAAGGGCGTCAGGCAGCCCCGGTTTTGATGTTGCTTGTAGAGACTGTTAGTAAGGGAAGAAAGGCCTTGCTCTGTAACTTGAAACGAGTACGTGTGTATAAAAGCCACTCCAGGGAAATATTTTAAAAATGTTTTGATGCCCAGGTAAAACCTATTATGCAGTGCGATTCTGAAATCTAGGGTTTGGAAATAGTTGCACAACATTGTGATAAAGTTCATCTGTACGCCTTAAGAAATATTTGGCCGTTGATTTACGCGTTCTCTAATGACTTAGTATATAAAGAATCGAATAAATACCCAGTTATTGTTAATTCTGGTTTAAGATGTATTCGTTACTGGTTGAAACTGTTGCAAATGGATGTAAAAAGACTTCCAAACAAGGATTATTTGATGCCATAAAATCTAGACGCCCGAGAGAAGACAATAACGTGGGTTACAAAGGTCCGTCTTTGTTTATATCAGCATGGATTCGAATATGTACGGAGGAATCGAGGTCTTGAAGGAGTGAATACACTCTTGACATGTTTAAGGAGCGGATGATTGAGTGTAGATGACAGAACTGGAGCCCTCATGTGAGTAGTTGTGGACGTTTTCGCATGTACAGGTTGCTTTGCAGCCCTATAATTTGTAGGTATTTACGGTTGAATTTGAATGAAAATTGAAGACGTAAAAAACTTTAGTTTAGTATTACTGAGCTAGCAACACACTTTACAGATATAGAAACTCTACAGGTGACAGTTTGATGTGTCCTTTTTGTAAAGATGGTGACGACAACGAATTGTATTTTGCTGTCCGAGCCTTGAAAAATCTGAGAAAACAATTTACAGTCCCAAAATATTATAGAACTCTTAATGTTTCTCGTTTCTGGCTTTTATTGTCTTCATACAAATAAGATAGTGTAATGAAATTGTGCATTTTCTGTATAAGGCTTTCAAAATTAGAGACGTTCCGTTATCCTAATTATGATATATGTAAAGACTTATCTGCCTTGTAATATTTATGTGAATCCATTCAAAAAGGCGCCTGGCCGTCCGTCGAGTGAAAACTTTGTATTTGTATTCCAATGTTACTGGTTTGCACGTGTAATCCTTCGCAGACACCCCCTGCCCCACCACCCAACGGCAATATCAACAGATTTTTCGATCAACGCCTGCCTTGACTGACTGACCGAAACTGGGTATTCAGCAAGATTCGAGGTGGATCAAAAGACGTAAATAAGCCAAAGCTGAGGTAGGTCTTTAATAGCGGGTCTATTTTTAGAAGTGCATGAAGAAGAAGAATTGATGAATAATCTGGACGACATGCTGATGACTAGGTGTTTGATGAAGTGACAAGCGAGATGAAGGAAGAGGGGACAACGAGTAGCAATTAGGTGTCGAAAGGAGAACTGTCCAGAGATTTCACTCCACTTCTGACAGACGAGACAAACATCTGATGACATAAATCTGTAGCCTGTTGCGAAAACTTGTGTTAAAGACCTTGGTTGCGAGTACTGATTGCACCAAATCTAGGTTATTAGCCACGCCAGCATTTGAACACAGCGATTATGAATATGACGTAATTCATTATCAGAAAAGGAGAGATAATTTCACTAGCTGTCGTACTCAAAGAACACTTAACTACATCATATATTTTAGCAATAATGCTGCCGGTGCTCTATACAGAGTACAGAAATTAATAAAGCATGACGTCTTTTGCATCTAAATCTGGGGTTGAAAAGTTCGAAACACTGAACTACTGGTGTGTGCTCTTTAGATCGGACATTTTTAAGCTTATATTTCTGACAGACGGACGGACGGACGGCGCACAAGTACTGTTACTACTAAATCAGCTATGTCCTTATGACTATTACCATCATAAGCCCTTACATGGTCTGTAGGAAACCCCTGCTTCAGTAATCCTCGGAAGACAGCTCGAACTGACCTATATGACGTCACAGACGCCAGGACCAGACCTGGTGGTGAAGCTACACCTCACTGGGTGGCGCTGCTGTTCTGTGTGCGCGTGCGCTTTCAGGGTCATGCGTTTACTGGAATAAGTGCGCGTACAGTGTAGGTGGTGTGGCGCTGCCTTCATAAATAACGAGAAAGACAATTATTGTGCTTTGAGAGTGCTCTCCCCCTACTACCTCCATAGGCAAAAGAAAGACAATTTTGTCTAAAGGTTAAACGCTTCCTGTCCTGTTATTACCGGCCCCAAACACTAACGTGCACCGCTACCATTATCTGCCATGCGTATCTCCTTCGCGCTCGCCTAGAAAAACCAAATAATTTGCGCACATTATGTAGGCAGTCCAGCAGTGCCTCTCTCAGTGTCAGCTGTAGACCCACAGATCATCTGTGACTGAGCCAGAGAGCGCTGCCCGGTCGAGGCAAACGTTAAATGAGGCGTTCATCGTGATGGCAGAAGGCAAGATAAACAGATTGTTTATTACTAACTCGAAATTAGGCAGGCTTATTTTTGCCTCGCTTGTGTGACGTTACGCACTTCCATAAGTTAGGGTAGGAACGCGACGGAGGTTTGTTCATCTGTGACAGACAACTGCATGCTGCTGCCAAGCGCTGAATTTGTACCCGGGCTACAGCCACATCACTCTGTGCTGTTTCCCAATAGCTGTCCTCCCTTGCCCCATGCATAGTTGCTTTGTCCTGCACGGCAGCGGGTCAAGACACAGTATGGAGGTCACACCCAGGCCACTGCGCCTCACTGCCGTGTCTCTTTTTATTGTTTCGCTTGTTTTCAAAACAGATCACGTACACAGTTACTGAGTGAGAGTACGCTATAAAATGGGTGATGCGTAGTCAGAATAATTAAGAATGAGTGGGGTACTGCGCTGGTATTAGATTCTCCTTCTAGTTATCAGTTCAATGCATCGATTACAACATTCGTCTCAAAACTCACTTCACCCTCCTCCCGGCATATACCAACTCTCATGCAGGTTTTCGTCAGTTCCTATCGCCATGTCATGCACCATCTGCCCATTCTGCTTTACATCGGTGTGACAACCCACACACAGCAGCCGCTTCTAAGGACATTTAGCAGATACGAAGCATTGCAGAAACACCCCAGCTGCCTAACATTTCAACACACCCCCACACACAGCAGACAAGATGAGGGTCTGTGTCTTCTGGCAGATGAATGGTGACACCATTGACAGCAAGAATATGAAGTCCTTCGAAGGAGATGAAGGAGATGATCTTTATCTCCCATTTTGGCACCATGGCTCCCACAGGACTGAACTTCAAACATTGAACAAGCCTCTCGTTTGGCCACCTGTTATTACCTGCTTTTTAATCGTCTGCCTGTCAATCTCTTTCTCCGTTTTCCCCGTATTTTTCCTTCAGTAACTAACCCCCTCTGTAACTAGCCTCAGCCCCATGTGTGCATGACTTTTTAATGTGTCTCTAATGTGTCCAAACAGTTGTCCTCCATGCCGGACTGTCCACTTCTCTCCACTTCACCGAGCTAAGTGGCTGTTTTTTGGCCTTGCTTCATCTGTTTCTGCCTTTGTCTGTCATTGTCTCTCTATCTGTTTGTGTTTGTGTTGTCCTGACGAAGGGGTAATGCTCCGAAACTGTCGATTGTGTGTGTCGCCTATCG
>SMGT01006410.1:22395-33419 GCA_004794575.1 Lanistes nyassanus
AATCAGAATTTTGGTACGCGGATTCATGCATTCTTTTACTACAGCAACTATTTTGAGATTCCAATTAAAGATACTTCCAAAGTCCATAAAACCAGAAAGAAGGAAGAAAACATTATTGTGTAATGAAACTGTGGTCAGCAGCGGCGTTTGATGTATGCCTATGTGCAAAGGACGACTTGCATAATAAAATTGTGGTCACTATAGTTGAATTACATGAAGTCTTAAACAGTAAGGATGTCACGGCGGGCGGGTACCTTATCTTATTGGACTCGACTTATCCAGAATTACTGGACAACGTTTATGGTGATCTCGTAAAATGTAGATTTAATTTAGCAATCGTCATCAAAACCTTTACTGCTTTAGGTCAGTGGTTTCTAAACCAAAGGGTGACGATGCTGTGAAATAATGTGAACAACTAGAGCAATCTTCCGAGGGAAAAAATTCTCATACTTCGACACGCTCGCTCAGTCTCTCACAGGCAAAACGCTACTAGCTCAAGAGCCCCCACCCTCGTAAAACACACAACTGCAGCGAACTGTTATTCAACATATATTTCAAACACTAACCGGCTCGACAACATCAAATATCTACAAATTATTTACAATTTGTATAACTTGTAATATTAGTAAAATTTAGTAGCATTTAATGAGAGTGGTAGGTCTTATGAAAAATGGCTAGTAACTAAATTATTCTATCGTGCAATTCTGTTGCGAATGTAGTCTTTGATATTTTTCCATGGTCTTCTCTGGAAGAATGGTTCTTGGCGTCTGCAGGGTTCGATTTCTGCTTTGCCAGGTATTTTTTTTAAGACTTATTGTTTCCAAGAAATACCTCTCAACAGCATCTTTTTCCTCCCGATTCCACGGTCTTTTATGTCCCTTTTTTCCAGTAAGGAAATGTTTTTCAAACTAAGGTTCATTCCAACATAAAGGTTCGTGTCTGTATCTTTTGCATGCTGGATATGGAGAAGGATCTTCAAATATAAGCAATGTTTACTCAATATTTGATGAACATGTTACAAAATAAATCAATAATAACACAACTTCATCTTCCTGAATGTCAACGTCGTCTAGGATTTTCCCGGTGCCTGATAAAATGCTTCCAGACTCAACTGCCATTATTATTTTGGCTACTTTAGCTAGCTGAAGCGTTTCTTCTGGTATCCTTTAGTATTGTCTATGGACCCTGATGTCATGGCCCAAGAAATTTGCCAGAATATAGAGTTCATTTTCCTTCAAGTTTAGAATCATTGTCATTGTGGCGATGTGTTTCCTTAAAAGCGTGTTCTTGAGGCTGCCCGGCCTTCATGTGTCAATCGCCTTCCCGACCTGTCTCAATATATCTGTTCCTCTTACGCGTGTATTTGTACCCAGTCTTGCAAAAAAGGCAAACGTTGCTTTGCAAACTTCCAACATTTGCGCCTTTTCCGGCATTTTGTTGAGCCACTTTTGAAGCATCTCATTTAATAGGACGGGTACTGTCCTTCCTCTTTTGCCTCCAATTTCAGTTCGAGCAAGATTATTCACCAGCGTCTTCTCAAATGGCGACAAGGCTTGTATTACGTCATCATTTGCATTCGATTTTGTTCTTGTGCCTCATTTTACCTTAATTTTCCAAACCTCGCCTTGTCTTCGGCGGTGAAATGTCATAAATTTGACAAGTGTAGCATCTCGCAAATGCTGGTATGCCACTGCATCTGCTTTGTTCTTGTTTAACTCTTCACAGGCTTTCTCCCCCATGTGGTCGATATATATAAATATAATTTGACAATTTCTGCGCATCTTCAGTAACTGGTAGGATGTTGTTCCTTTGACGATCTTATCTTGTTCCTCTGATATGTGTACTTACTTCCTCAGTCAACTCGTTGTCGAACCACACAAGGAGGCCGGCTGCTTCTTTGACTGTGAGATTCGCACCACTGTGAAGGCCTTCCGACTGCACAACTCTAGCGACACCCTTTACCGCCAAACCTATTCTCTCTTCTGCTGTTGGTGCGCCAAACGTGTTTGTACTGTCATCGAAGGCCACAATGTTTCGAATGACCTCGCATATTGATTTAGAGTATTTCGGACTGATGAAACCCAACATTTTCGAGCTGTGAGTGTTTCGCAGTTCATCCAAAAGACGGATATATCTCGTCTCGAATTTGCCTTCTGATGATGTCGTGTTGATCATACTTGACTTTTAGCGCGTAAACTCTTGTCCGCATAATCCTGTTTTTCCACATAAATGTAAAACGACAACAAAACAATATTTTCCCTAGGTAATTGAATACCATACTTACAGTGTATAACTCTGTACAAAGTCATATGGACTTTTTAAAAACTGAAAGTATGTTCCCACAATACATTTTCCATAGGGAAAAGCAGTTACATTGTTTATAAAATAAATCAGCATAGTCTTGCCATTATTGTTGTTGTTGTGTAATACATGACTTTTATTGCCAATCTTTGTATCTTATACCCTATTTTTTTCCCTTCAATTAATCAAGCTTTTCTAATTGATCTACAAGTTGTGTGTGACGAATTTTTTACAACTAAGACTTGCTAAGATTAGAGATTGTTGTGACTCCATATTATATACATCGTAATAGGCAGTAAATAAAGTTTACCCAATAAATCAACACATCAACATTATCTTTTCTGTGCGTTTGGTGCGTGCGTGGGTGCAGATTAAGCAGCAACTTGGAAAGTGAAGGTGACGTGAACTCTAGCGCAGAGACACAGTGTTTCACTTGGGTTCTACAGTTACTATTACCACATGTGGATGTACCCATTTTGCCTACACCAAGCGCGAGCCCCGGTGAGTTACACTGTGTTGACAATACAGATGCAAAAACACTTATGCCATCAGACTCGAGACATTGCAAGCAGTCACTCCCTACTGACTCACGTAGCCTTAACATTTGCCCTGGTGTCTCTAGTGCTCGTTTCCACCCCGTGAAATTCAATAATACCACACCTCGTCTGTCCTGCCTTACCCTTAATGTCTAAAGAATCTATTGCTTCGTATATCACTGTTGCGTTTTGAAGGTTTTCTTCAGCTTTATATTTCCGGTATTGTTCGTTGTATTTTTTTTTAAGATCGTCTCACTTCCTTTCATTCATTGAATTGATAGTAAGCTTCCTTTCATTCATTGAAGGATTGACACGTTAGTGACGCATAAAATTGTGTAGTCATAGAAAGAAAGACGTCACGCGTTCTTTCATAGAAACGCGTAGATATCAGCTTCGAAGAACCAATGAGAAGGTGTAAATCGTGTTGTTAAGAGAAACAGAGAAAACTTTGGGGCGCAGGTTGAACGCTTCGGGAGTTTTTGAGAGAGAAGCTACAGAAGTCAGACGTGTGTGCAAGCTTGCGAACCTTGCCAACGGTTTTTTCCTACAGAACTAGACGCGTTGCTATTCCAGAGAGAATATTCTTCGGTCACTGGAAGGAAAGGTAGATTTCGTGTAGCGACAAAACTCATTCGGGAATCATAGCTCGTAAAAAAGGTGACAAGGAGCAAAAAGGAAATTGTCTTCAACGGTTAGCCGTTAGCTATACGTTTTACGACGGAGGCTGTGTCCGTGTAACTACGAAGCAAGCTATCGTACGACAATATTAGTAGCTCATCGCCCGCCGGGGGAAGTTCATTGTTACACTTCCGCAGCGAGTACGTGTCAACCTTTCTATGTCTTATGAGGGGATCATAAGATTATGTTAGATTCTCAGTGGTGCAAGATCTAACGGACGAGCTATCGATATTCAACGCCGTGAATCTGTCATTCATTGGAATAGTCTAATAGTAGACTGAGAGTGTACAGCCAATCGGACTCCAATCACTTGTGGAAATGAACGTTTTTTTTTCATAGTTCAAATATCTATGAAAAACTGATCGTTACCTTGTGTCAGTTCAGCAAGGTCACCTCAAGGTCCAACGGACTAGCATTACAATACATGGTTCGTAACCAGTGTTCCTGACATCTTTAGACAAGCCCATCTACCAAGTTCTTCTGGCACTGTTCAACTGGTCTCACAGATCACCTTTGACCCTGCTACAGACGTTCACAGATCTGCACTCGTCAGTCGGAACATTTGCTTCTCACTACGAACTGCGTCAGCGTGTCAACTATCATACCGTGTTCGAACTACCTCTGCGGATCAATTCCTGATGTGAACATTCTCCTTTTTTTGGATTAACTGTTCTGTTCCGGGTTTTGGATAACACATTTTCCGCAAGTAGCATGTTATGATAGCACATTGACTCATATGAATTTAATTGTATGCTAGTTGTGTTACTCAGTGTTCAGACAACTGTTTCGTGTCTCAAACTGTTGCTATCACGCACACATACACACACACGCACTGTTACGTATTTGTTCAATTGCACCATTCTTTCCTCTACTTTCATTCTTAATGTTCATAGTTCAATAAATGTGTAAAGTTATCTGGCCGTGTACCTTTTGGTTGAAAAGGTGAAGGTCTGCACTAGGCGTATGTTTCTCGTGTTTCCTTCCCTAGAATTCTAGCACACCCCACAAAACGTTACATCGACAAAAAATGCAAGAAGTACTGTGGAAACTGACTGGACAAAATACAAAACTGGTATACAATAGTCTCTTTCTTTCTCTCTCTCTCTCAGACACACCTACACGCACACACACACACACGCCTACACACACCCGCACCCACCCACCCACCCACACGCACACACACACATATTTCGAAGTCATACACACGCCCACGTGGGAAGGAGGGATCCTAAACCGTGCTGTTGTATGTGTCGGGTGTATCTAAGCAAATATTAGTCGTACAAATAAAGCCGGCAAGGTAACAGCTGTAGTTGCAACTATATAAACATCTTTGTAAGTGTACACATTTGTCATGTCTGGGGTTTTCGTTTCTGCTTCCCACAAGTAAAAGTGCGTTGAAATGCATAGGGCGAACATGCCCACACTTGGGTATACGCGCACATGCACAGACACGCTAACGTACTACGCGAATGAACGCTTTGTGTTATTCAGAAATTGGAGACAATTTCAATTTCCCTGTGATAAACAGAAGGGCTTTGATCAAGATGAGGGATACGCCTTAATGTTTCTGAGATCCTCCGTGCCCTGAACTCTCTTAGTCACATTCGCACACAAACCATCCAGTCACATGTACACAGGGCAGGGTACAGTGACTGAGAGTCTTCTGTTATTTATGGTGTCCGATGTGTACATATTAAGGTACATGACAGACTACAGTAGGGTATGCACTGGTCACGTGTGTACACACTCCCGCATCCACGCACACACGCAACAATCACACACGCTCCCGCACGCACACCCACCCACCCACACATGCACGCACGCACGCACGCACCCACACACACAGTCACACACACACACACGAGTCTGGCCTGGGTCATATTTTCAAAATCAGAATTGGTTCACAGAGATGTCAAAATATTTCTGTTGACAAGGTCGACTGTGTTAGTACATAATTATGAACGCCGGCTTTGTTCCTCAGAGTGACGCGACTTAAAACAAAGAACGCCTTGTTGTCGCCGGAAATAAAGCAAATGAAAACTTTATCAAAGTCTAAATCATGTCATCTAACGAGCACCATTGTTGTAGTCGGCGTTGGGCGAGTAACAGAACCCGGAGATATACTGTTTGGGGTACCAAGATGGACAAAATATCACACAGTCTGCATGCACAGCGACACAGTGATCTCTCAATCCCGACCGCGACATCGTACACAACACGCGCGCTGTCAGCATAAAGATTGCTATTTTTAAAGTATAACATTAACTCGAGGTAGCATCCTGAAGTACGAATGAGGCATTTTATGTAATACTGATTTGTCAGTCGAAGTTCATTACTTTGTTTCTTTTTAGTTGACATCACATTCATCCAACCTTAAAAAAAATCGGTAAGAAACTGTAAGCATTTCTCCTAAGTTCTTTTTTTTTAGACTTGGGAGAAAGGCTTTCCTTGAAAACAATGTGGAATGCGGATAGAATAAAGATGTAGGTGTTGTGGAGATTTATCTCTGCAGACGAGTGAAGCCGGCCTGGCCATGCCTTTCGATTCGCAAGAACACGTGTCTTTCGGTGTGATCTGAATCTGACACAAATGTCGTAACTTCCCGAAAACCAAGACGCCTCATACTGAACCGCTCAGCAGGTTGGGGAAGATCTGCCGCGAAAAAAACGGACAAGGCCTTAGCGTTGGGGTGACAAAGCTGGAACAACTTTGAGTTGTTCGGTGTGTGGTGAGTCATTGTTTCGGGGTTTAAAAAAATGAAAATAACGACCTTATAGGAATAGACAAGCCGATATATCTTTCCCTGGTCGCGTCTATGTTGATTGCGAGGTGTTATGCATGTTGTAATCAGTAAATACATGTGTGTGAGTATTGTCGGTGTGTACGCAGTCCTGAATGACTGACGAGTCAGGAGATCAATTAACTGAGGGAGGTAACTGGAGATTGAGGGTGCAGACAAAATCTCATTGCATGCGTCCTTGTCACTGCAAGCATCAGATCGGGCTCGTCTGTCTGTATCTGTGTGAGCATGGGTGTTCGTGGGCGTGTGTGAATGTGTCTGTGCGCTCGTGTTTGTTGCGTCTTTCGTGCACACTAATTGTGTCTATGTGAGGTATCACGTTTCACTGTCTGGGCTTTTCATCACGCTCTGGGGGTTTTCATGGTTACAGATGCCAGCTATTTAAGGCAAGACATCAAATTTGGAGTTTGCTTTTGCTATGCAGTTCTTAAACCGAAATTGAAGAAATTGTACTTTCCGGTGAGTCATATGCGGCCTATTTTAAGCACCGGATCAGACTGGCGAGTTAGACTTTAAAAGCATTCAGCGGCATGTTTAGAGGGTCGAGAGGTCAATACCTGATATTCCAAAAGTTTTGCTCCAGACGCCAGACGGAACGCCGGGCTGTTTGTGGTCATCGGGCGACGAAGTCTGGCGAGTAAGTAAACACGGAGTGCAGTGTTGGTGTGTGACGGCATGTATACATGCATGTGTATGTGTGTGTGTGGTCGTTCGTGTGTTGATGTTCTGTGCATATCAAAGCGTTTCTCTTGAACGCAACCAAGCACACTTTTGTTACAGAGAGAGATAGAAAGAGTCAAAGAGAAAGAGAGAGAGAGAGAAGTAATACAAAATTTTTCATGCCTTGCATCTTCTTTTACACATTAGAAAACAAAAATGGAACGTGTAGAGCATAGCTTAAACTTCATGTCGGTTTCAGAATACCAGATGCAAATCTTTCGCTGCTGTTGCCTCAGACCTGTCCACTTCCACACTGAATAACTGGTCCTTATGAGGTTGGTAACAAAAGACCTATTCTAGATTTGTTAAAGCTATACTCTAAAATGACTTTTGCTGAATGAATGAATACCACTTTAATCAGGTTATTTAACAGGATAAAACTAACTTTTTCTTTAACAGATTATAAAGATGTGTACTGAAAGGTTTACAAGAGTAATACAATCCGCGATAAACACTTTATTACTTTCAGCTCATTGGTAATAAAGTGTCATAGGTTTGAAAACATCTATACAACAATTGTCGTTTTCAAACGACAATAAACATGAGTTCGTAAGATAACATGCAATTGTAAATCTTCAGAAGACAGTACAGGTTTTCAAAAAGACACAAAACGGTACTTGACTGAAACATGAAACATATTGAAATATTTTCATGAAACGGCATGCGACTGTATATATCCACAGAAGATTATTTGACTGCAAGTCTCCTTAAACAGCACACGGTTCCAGAGATCCACATCGGTGAACAGTCTACATTCTTTTCGTCTAGCAAATCCACAACGGATCGAGAGATCATCATCAACGGAAACAAAAAGCATTTAGCCTACCGTCTAAGCGCTAAAAGTTCGACGAGTTTACTTAGGTGGCGCCAGCTGATAAGGCTTGCCAGATATAGCGCCCAACAGTTTGGGATCAAGGCCGACGATATGATACAGCTGAGGTGGCGCAAGCACTAAGAGCGCCCAAAATAAAGACTGCACCAAAATAAAAAAGTAAAGTTTTGACAACTTAGAATGCTGTCCGTTAGATCCATAATCAGGAAACAGAGCCGATGTTTTGCAGAAGATGACAGGGTCTGTGGTCGCATTTCTTTCAACTCGAAAATATCGCTCGACTGTTGTCTCACAAACGTCCGTGTCTGCTTTCCCTGTAACAAGAGAGACCACACGACCCCGTAAGCCCTGTGTATTTTACATGCATGGGATGGTAAGGCGACATCCCACCCGACTCTAATCACTCTACGCTGATGCCTTGATGTCCGATGCCGAATCTACGGGGACTGGGCAGCTGGATTGTCGCTGAACTCTCGCGTCTCCAGCGTCGCGTCTGAAACAAGCAGTGGGTGTAAGTAGCCGTCAGAATTGTCGGGAACCTCAGCCTGTTTATCCTGGGTTGGTGCGGTCGGACCCTCGTGTTGCGGCTCAGCAGGAATGGGCGGCAGTTTCACTCCAGACTTGCTGCTAGCCGTTGAACCGACTGCACAATACAGCAGAGGTTAACAGAAAACATTGTCATGATGTGTACTGACTTAATACGTCATATTTGTTTATATTAAAACGACAAGGCTTTAGCAGCGCTCTTAGAAAGGTGGCAGCTATGGATGTACACACCGTCGTACAATACAAAAGGCAAAGACTGTTGTAAAGCAAATAGCTAAAGTAAGAAATAATAAAGAAGTAAAAAACATGGGAAAACTGCACAAAACAAAAGACTATACGCTACTGTTTCCATATTTAGAGAGACGAAGACAAAATAAAGAAACTTAAAGAGGCGATTAGTAACAGATAGAGAAAATGAGTTTTACTTGTTACAATATTTAAGCAGTAAAGATGGTGTATACCTCTAGACTGTCTATATGTCTTTGGGGGATCTGGAATTTCTTCATAAATGTCTCTTGCCTGGTGTCTGGAACTATTTAAACTTTGCAAAGCGTCGTTCAGGTATGCGAAAGCGATGTTCATGTCGGGTTTGGTTTGTGGCCCGCCGTGTCGTGCACGAGCTGGAAAAAAAGAGAATGAACAATTTGAGGATGAAGGCTTGGGAATATCGGTTGTAAGATTGACAGAAAACAGACAGATTTTCTTGGAAAACTGATTACTGTTGATGAAACTGATAATTCCACATTATAAAACAAAAGGACAGGTATAACTCATCTTTTACTAGCGCTCCACATATGGAACACATCTATTCTCACCAATAACTCCACGTAAGGCAAACACAAAAACTAGTTTTGTTTTCTTGGTTTGTATCTGTTTTTTTTTAATTTCTGGTTCCGCGTTTTATTTACCAACGACCCACTCCGTCTCCGTTGATAAATCATAAGCATATCACGAGGCGGTGTATTCAAGGACACCCTGTCAGTTTGGGGATAAAACAGTGGATGATGGAAGGATCACTTGGGTAAGCCGAGTTGAAAAAAGCCCAGTGTAGATTTAGGAACTTTCAGAAGAAAAGAGGAGGCTTCTTCGACTACAAGACTGACACAAATTCCAATGTCTGAACTTTTGCTCATGGAACAACTCAGTCGTTACATTGGCATTGACCATCCTCAGAGTGTTCCTTGTGTTCAAGGTCTCCAGATGGTCTGCAGAAGAGTTCAGAAACATTCAGCTGTGTCAGCCTGGCTTGATCATAAGTATGGGATGGGCAGAGCAGACACCAAGGATCAAAAAGATGGAACATACTATAAAGACAAACAAAATGATGGTAGCCGCTTATTGCTTTTGCTGTGGATGTTGTACTACAGAGCCCATGGCTTCTGTAAAAATGTAACCTGCACGGGAAGAAATTAATGTATGGGGCGCCAAGAGGGGAATTGGTGTAATGCTCATGGTATGTAAAGAATTGCATTCTTTAGCTAAAGAGATAATTCTTTAATTCTATATCTAAAGACTTGCATTCTGTAACTGTAGAAATAATTCTGTAACTAAAGAATCTAATATATAAAGCCGAATATGTGTGTTATACAAATCCGCACGCCTGAACCGATCAACAGCACATTAGGCATGAGAGTTCCTTTCACCCACAGATGTTCACAGGCCCTGTACCTCGGCCTACACAAAAACGAAATAATAAATATGACGACGGCCTTAAGACGTCATGTACACAGGGAGATCACCAAACAGTCTTTTCCTTTTCGTACGAATTGTACTTTCCCCTGCCTCGCTTGACAACAGGGAGACGGCGGGCAAGGATAAGGGTAAGGGAAGGGATAGGGGGTAGGGGTCGGGTCACAGAAGGGGGAGGGGCGAGATTTACAGAAGGGGGTAGGGGCGAGATTTACAGAAAGGGGAGGGGCGAGATTTACAGAAGGGGATAGGGGTGAGATTTACAGAAGGGGGAGGGATAAAAAAAGCCCAGGCAGCGCCGGGTCCCCTGCCAAGTTAATTCTATAACTAAAGAATTAATTCCATAACTAAAGAATTTATTTAAAGCTATTTATTTACGTGCCTTGTGACCCTTTGGGGCCCCGTATGGTATATTCATCCATAGCGATATTACACCGATACTGCCCATCAAAGTTTATTTAAAGTATATGTATGTTAAGAACACACATGGCAGCTACATATCGACAGATTCGTGATAATCCCTAAAAATGTGCGTTTGTATATGTCTAGTTATAGTTGTTATTTATCGGGTGTGGGGGTGTTTTGCGCCAGTCGTCTGCTACTTCAGTAGCGGTCTCAACCGTACCGGGGCACGGCCTTCACCCTGTGCAGCACGAAATAAATCGCTGGCCTCGTTTTCATTGTTCAAATAAAGAATTGGCATGGTATACACAGAATTCATTCTATAGCCTTCAATTGTCTATATAGAATGAATTGTATAGCATTTCCTGCTTATAGTATAGATAGAATAAACTGCCTTTATAGAATTAAAATACATTGATAGAAATAACTTTATAGTTCTAGGATAAAATATATAATTATATAGAATTAATTCTTGGGTTATTGAATTAAATCTATAGTTACAGAATTATTTATTGACTTA
>SMGT01006410.1:33624-53467 GCA_004794575.1 Lanistes nyassanus
AATTAATTCTATAGTTATAAAATTAATTCTTTAGTCATATAATGCAAGTTTGAGTTATAAAATTAGCTCTATAGCTATAGAATCCAAATTTTAGATATGAAATGCAATTGTTTAGATATAGAATGCAATTCTTTCTATACCATAAGCATTATACATATTCCCGTCTCGGCGCCCCTTCCAAATGCCCATGGATCTTCTCGCCTTCAAACGACACAGAGCGAAGGTCTACATCAAAATCTTGCCTCTGTTCAGCAAGTGGACATGCCCCTGTAAAGGTGCCCTTCATCAATAGACAAGACGGTTCCAGCTGATATCAGGTGTGACCACTACCTAACAAATGGCCCAGAATGCACACTCCTGTGCACACTGGGGCGAGAAAGCCTACCAGCTCTCCTCAAAGTGTCTTGTTCTCTGAGTCCTGTGCAGACTTCCATCTAGTCTAACTCGATGAAATATGACTGGCTGTTGAAAGAGCATTTGCTGTTTTGTTTAAATTTCGAACAGGGAATTTCCTATTTTCCATATGGGATGATTTCTCTCTTTTAGTCTTATGGTACGTTGACACTTATGAGTTACTTTGTGTTCAGAAAATATTTCTTCAGTTTCGTGAATTTATCGATATGTGAGATGTACACGTACTCATTTGCTGCTATGGTTCTAGATGTGAAACGTAGAGACATTTTGCAATGCATAATTAAATAAAGTTGAATTTTAAAAATCTCTACTGTTTGTATGGTTTTAGTATATTATATATCCTATATTCCCAATTCGTTGAAAAACGTTTGTCCTAAAATGGGTTAATTTACCAGGTTACACTTTTAATAGTTGTTGCACATTTTTTCAGTAAAATAAATACCACGTGTGAAATTATCTTCTTCAGACTAACGCGCTGTATCAGAACGAATCTTATTGTGGATCCCATCGAGCTTTCTTCTATCAACTCTAATTTGGTGACTCCGAGCTGTGTAGACATGGCATACATCTTTATCGCAGACATTTTCCCCTCTCTCTCTTATATATTTATACATGTTTATCTATGTGTGCGTGTATATATTTATATACATATATATGAAAGCTCGAGTGACGTACATATATCTACTACCTTGTTTATAGCAGATGACACCTGTTGTCACCACTGCAGACATGACAACCAGACAGCCACAAAATGTGATGGTGATGACTATGGTGACTCTGAGGTCAGAGACAGCGAGTTCGGACTTGGGCTCCTGACTCTTAACTTGACCAGTTTTGATGCCGGCATCTGAAAACGTTTTCCTGCCAGCTCAAAAATTTCGTTTGTAGCAAGTCTGTTAAAGAAATTATTCAATGTTAAAGAATTTTGACGATTTATTTGCGTGAAATGGATAATCGTCTATGGTAGAGAACTCTTACATTGGAAAGCTGAATCATTTCTTCATGAGTTGCTTTCCTTATACTGTGTTTAAACCGTGTTTCGACCACAATTCCAGTCGAATGAAAAATGGCTGTGAATTGCGTATCCACACGTGCCCTGTCACTTGAGAAATGCTAGATTTACTCTTCAAAGTACACGTTGTGTTGTGTCAATTTTAAACAACCCCGCCTCTTCCTCGGATACTTGTTCATAGTAACCTTTTGATATCAGATTTCTGCGTTTTTTGTTTATTTCTAACTTCTTTATAGCTTCTTTATAGCTCCTAAAGGAGGCTTTCTTAACAAAGCTGTTCCTATTAATATAATCTTTTTTAAGGTACGTAAGAGTACATGAATGGATTAACATAACTTGATATGGACTATGTTATCGGCAAGCTTTTATTTTAAATAACACTTTTGTCCGTAAATTTATTAACGTACATAGGGTGTAAGCTTACTCATTGTGACTTGGGTGGTTGTAGTCTGCGTTGTACTACCTGAAAATAGAATACGAAACTCGCAGCGGACATCTCTTGACACTTTAATTAAATCAGACAATTAATTCACAAACATTATGTTTCTCTCTCTATATATATATATGTATGTAGTGTGTACATGTGCGATGCAGCCCACTACTTGTGAAGCTTCTGTGGATATGTGCGTAAGTTCATGTACGTCGAATAAACCTATTTCATGATTATGGTTTTGATTACGCTGCACCATTGAAGTGAATATTTAAGTTGCGTGGTCAAAATAACTGTCCGAATAAGTAGTGATATGATCGCTCGTATGATTTGTCTAAGAGTGAATGGAATGGATTAATATAACTAGATAACTCTTTACCAGCACAATTTTACAATAAGCCTGAAGTAAATGTTCTGCTAATTTTTGAACAGAGACGCATAGACAAGTGTAGTAGAAAAACCGGCCGTTTAATAACACGCATTTTGATCTGTCTGAAATTGAAAGGGTGTACGCTGATTGCTTATGCGCACACGCATTATATTATTACATACTCCTCGTGAACAAAAATAGTTTTCTGTGCCTTGTGCCATTCCACCTGGGCGTATTTTAAAACATGTGTCTGTAAATTTATTGAAGTACATACAGTGTAACCTTACCGTTTGTGACTTGATTGCTTGTAATCTGCGATGTATCACCTGGACATAGAATACGAAACTCACAGCCGAAGTCTCTTGACACTTTAATGAAATCTTCATTAATTTACACACACATATACCTATGGATGATGATAATGATGATGATGATGATGATGATGATGATGATGATGATGATGATGATGATGATGATGATGATGATGATGATGATGATGATGATGATGATGATGCACCACAGACTCACTTACACTCCCACTCTATATCTCTTTCACACACACACACACACACACACACACACACACACAAACACACACACACACACACACACACAAACACACACACACACAATTCCAAAATAAATTCTAAAAAAAGCTTTCCTGGTAGTATTAAAAGTTAAGATCTAATAGGCTCACTGCAGCAACTTGGACTCTATTGTCAACGTCAATCTTTCTTAAGAGTTGAAGAAAATTAACTCACTGTAAATATGAAAAGTAATGGTTTTCTTTTCAATGTGGCGGACTGTGTTCCACCATGACCAGACGTAAGCAGTGTTGTTGTCCTCCACGCTGACTCTTTTTGAAAATAGCATTGCTTCCTTGGGTGACAGACAGCTGCACAACCCTGGCTGGTATAGATTTGCTGTGCATGTCTCACTCACGTAAAACTGGCAGAAGATTACCTCAGATCTTTGATTTAAGATTCGGATAGTAGTCCGACCTTGTGAACATTTCTGCTTGTTTAGATAAAAAGTGATGTTCACCGCGCTGCCCACCAAAGCACTGAGTTTGTCAGACACGTCTTCGAATTCTAGCGTCGAACCTTTTAGAAGAACATAATTTTAAAAAAAACACACGCTAACATACAGGATTTTCGGATTTAAAAAAAGAAATGCTTTCAGGCAGTCAATGAATATCAAACTTAAATATTTGCGTAAATTTATCACTAACTGTATAAGGAGGGAACCCAAAACGTGCGTAATTACCCACTCCCTCCTATCCCCACCCCCCAAATAAAGAACCAGCTGCGATCCGGTACTAGCCACTTGTCTGATAATATCCTTAATATACGAGACTGAATTGTTGCTATTGCCTCAGGCTTTGCTAGTTAGAAAGGCAATGCAAAGTATTAGAACTAGCCTACATGAGTTAAATTTTGATATTGATGCTGTATTTATTGACAAATTATTCCTGACTATTCTTACTTACAGATTTGACTGCAGCAATTTGGAGTTTGCATTAAAAGTAGAAGCATAACATGTAGAGAAAAGTACATGTTAGTCATGTTACCGTCGACCTGTGCAAGCGAGTTTATTATGGAAGTAGAAAGTGCAGAACGTTTTCTATACATTCGAAAAAACGAAGCAAACAATTTATTGTTGTAATGGCTTCCTTGTTCAGTTTCGCAATGACCTCTGCTGCAATACAGAAGGCGATTATTGAAAGAAATAACATTTGCATACTTTTCAAAAGTTAGCTTTTTAAAAACTTTCACTTTTAGCGGCATCCCGTTTCCTTTGCTATGAACGAATACAATTTCTTTCACTTTTATTAACAACAACAAAAAAACTATGCTATATTTATTGTGCACAATTTTTTTGGCAGAAGACATATTCCGCATGTTTTGTTCAGGTTCCTCTGTGCGAAGATGAACCAATGTCAACACTCTGGGACTCACGTTGTCGTTGGCCTGTTCCTTGTGCTGTCTGGCATACTTATCACAAAAGGTGGGTTTGTAGAAAGAAAGCATAACAATTGTTCATCTGGTTCTTGGATACATACCGCTAAAATGAAATGGTTTTTTGTAACAGATGACTGAAAATGTTTATATTATATCAATTTCATCTGTGATTATGAAAATCATGATTTATTGTGGAAGAAAGCATATGCTCGAAAAGGAAGCTCCCATATAGCCTACATTTAAAAACCAGTAACTTTCGCCTGGATGTTATTTTCTTGGCTGATATCTAGAGTATGTTACTATTTTCTGATTGATTACATTCATGCTTTTGTATACAATTATTCGTATTGTATGTTATTTCTAATTATGTGCTTTTTGCCTTTCGACAAACTCAGGAGAGACGACATCGTGTAGATTTGAAACCAAATGTGCCATAAAACTGATATGTCTATTCCCAAATGGTACTGACTCGGAGGAGTTCACCATTTCCCATACAGATAAATCTGGGGGTAAATTCTATAAATACTTTACATCTCTGAACCAATATGTATTTCAAATCATCTCACTTAGGAAGGCGGATTTCTGCTAATTTTGTTAACTGTGAATATTATGTAACAGTTCGCGTGTGTGCCTACACCACAGACCACTGCTGTCCTTACTAAAGTTTCAGTCGGCTTAACTTTGTGAGAACTCCTGTCGTCTTCCATTTATTTCTGATTGCCTAGTGATGACGTTCTGTTGGCAGACAGTCTATAACTGCGGAACATGTCAATGAACTTCTCTAAAAATACACTATCATTCAAAGTTTTTCGAAAGCAACTGATCGTTGTCCGTTGCCATATCTCGTGAATTTTCTTCTGTGCTTTGTGTTGATCTATATTTTGTGGGTTTTCAAGGCTAAAAGTTTGTTATTAAGTAAAGAAAACTGTCTTTTGAATCCAGTTGTCATAAAGGATGAAATCGTAAATTGTGCTTTGAAAGAGTCTCGATCAAGCTTTTCTAGAAACATTTGTCGACTGACGAGTGGTGCATCTTAAAGTGCTGAGAAAATGTCCCTGCTAACGAAAAGGGGGCCTGGTTAGCTCAGCTGGTAGAGCTGCGGACTAGCAGATGGAAGGTTGCTGGTTCAAGGATTATTTCCTGGAGTTGCACATTGTCCAAACTCCATTCGGCCTTCTCTCTTCACATTAAATTGCCTGTCCAAACTGACCATCTTACTGCTGCTATCAGTCTGGTACATAGCTTCCAGTACATAGCTTAGTAATAGGACCCCATCCCCCATAATGCAAAATCACCGCGAAGTGGAAGCACTGTGCCTTTAAATAACCAGCCAACCAACCTTCTAACGAAACGACTAAAGAAACCATATAGTTTATTAACTTGGTGAGAAGGACTATGTCTGCCAGCACACGGCGTCATCGCGGAAAGAAATGATCCAAACGGGCAGAAAAGCCGCACCTAAGATGAAAAGAATTATCTTTGGAAAAAATATTTTGCTTAATAGACATCTGAGAACAAATTAAAATTACGTTTAAAGCAATTGAGAGAAGAAATTGATGCGTATATGTATGTATAACACAGTTATAATTCATCACTATGCGAAAGAACAATGGGATCCGGCAAATTCTAGTTATGATGTCACCTACAACCCAATCACAGTGTGGATAAGGAATGCTGCCAAAACTGATGCCGGGAGGTACTATTGTGACATGCCACAACACCAGTTTAATTCCACTTGCAATCTCACGGAAAAAGAGAGTAAGTAAGTTTTTTTGTTGCTGTATCTGGGTTTCTTGTGTATTAATTACAATTTTCGTAATAATTTATTATCAGTGTTGGAGTGGTGGAGATTTTATCATTGGAATGCAATGATGGGTATAAGCAAGACTATAAGAATATAGCAGACAATTTCATGAACAAGATAAGGGAGTTACAGATTACTAAGTATTGACACATTAGACACAATTATTACAGTACGTGTCTTCATATTTTAGAAAAATGTGGGGACAGTCTCTCAAATCAGTTCATCAAGAAGCAGAACTAAAGTATGGCGGAATTTGTAAAAAGTTATAGTTTGTTAAATATCTATTTTGTTCAGTTGATGATCTGAAAATCTGTGGAGCTGACGGTGCTGAGCTATCCAGTTTACCTACCCCCACATCTGGTAAGTCTGTTGTCAAAATTTTTGAAGTATAATAACTCAGACAGAAATCAAAGGCCACAGCACATCGTCTGTTTTACGTTCAGACTGCGGTAAACAAGTTTTCTTTTGTTGCTGTATCCGGGTTTCTTGTGTATTAATTACAATTCTCGTAATAATTTATAATCAATGTTGGAGTGCTGGAGATTTCATCACTGGAATGCAATGATGGGTATAAGCAGTTTATCGAAAAAGCAAAACTAAAAGAATATAGCAGTTAAACAATTTCATGAACAAGATAAGGGAGTTACAGATTACTAAGTATTGACACACTAGACACAATTATTACAGTACGTGTCGTCACATTTTAGAAAAATGTGAGGACAGTCTCTCAAATCAGTTCATCAAGAAGCAGAACTAAAGCATGGCGGAATTTGTAAAAAGTTATAGTTTGTTAAATATCTACTTTGTTCAACTGATGATCTAAAAATCCGTGGAGCCGACGGTGCTGAGCTGACCAGTTTACCTACCCCCACATCTGGTAAGTCTGTTGTCAAAATTTTAAAAGTATAATTGACTCAGAAATCAATGGCTACACCACACCGTCTGTTTTACGTGCAGACTGCGGTATTCCAAACAAAACAAAGTTATTCACCAGCCATTGAAACACAAACATTCCTGACTGGCGGTTTGTATCAAACGTGCGGATGAAGCGCCACGTATGACATGACCTTAAACCGATTTATAAAAGCGCACAGAGGCAGCTTAAAATTGATTGGTGGTGTGGTCCACTACACGACAGGTAAACAGACGGTAGAAGAAAGATGGGGATACTGGAGACGCTAGATAGACTTTGGAGGCAGGGTGTGTAGAGAGATGGGGAGAGTTGAGCCAGAGAGAGAGAGAGAGGAAAGAGGTGTATTGCTTGTTTATTGTTTGCTGTCAAGTCAGCGCTGAAGGCTGGGAGGGAGGGAGGTGAGAGGATAGGGGTGGAAAGGTGTATTGGTGGCAATCAGGAAGTATCGCACTGCTATTTTTTCCCAGCTAGATTAAGGGACACAGACTCCCAGCCAGTCGATGCACTTGGAAAATACCCATGTCACAAAAGGTGGCCAAATCAAAGACGTTTCGCGGTCTGTGTGAAATCACCAAAATGTGGTTGCGCATACAGTGCATACCAAATACAGTGCTTGCGCAGCTACATGACCATATTTTGTTGTTGTGTACAGTCGAAGAGTAAAAGCGTGAGTTCAGGAGCTGAAAACTAGGTGGTTCTATCCAACCTCGTTTTATTTCTCCCCTTTTTAAAAACTCTTTCTTCGAGGTGGGGTAGACAGGGTAGGGGAGTGGGTAGAGGTGGGACAGGGCTTGTTTACCAAAAGTCGCAACGTACAGTACCGAGTGTACCGTACTAGTGAACCCACAGTATTAATACCACTTTAGTGTACTACTTAGTATTATTACTATTGATTAGTGCACTAAAGTAGTAGTACGATTAGTGCTAGAAGATTAGTGGTATGTTTGTGCATATGTAGCCTATTGATGATAGTTTCTTGCAAACTTTCTTTAACAGTATGAATTACGGATTATGGTTGGCTGAATCATTGGTGACGTATGAGGTATTTCCAAAGCGCCTACATTACTCGGAAGTCTCCTTATTTTAGTTAGAAAAGCCTCTTCTGTCTGTCAGACTCCCGAGACAGAATGAAATCGGGAATGGAGGAGAGAGGAAGAAATACGGAGAAATTATTTGACTCAGATTCCTTTGAAGACTCTGACCCTGGATTTGGATTTGCCATTGCAGCTGGCATTGCATCTGGCGCTCTGCTTCTGGTTTTAGCCATCATTGCCATCTTTATTTTCTCAAGAAGGTAAAAATGTTTCTATAGGATAACTTCTTCGTGGGTGTTGGTTACATTCCATCATTTTAATAATGTAGCGATGCAGATATTCCCTTTAAAGCATCTTGTAGGCAGCGTAGGGTCCCCTGGGTAGTCAGAGAGGGGATAGGGTGGGTGTGAGAGAGAGTGGGGGTAGCGAGGGAGGGAGGGAAGGTTGTGGAAAGACGATTAACCTGAAGAGAAAGGGGAGTTTTTTTTTAAAGTCCCTGTTATTTACACTATAGAAAACGTTTCGTCTTGTGAAATGAAGATAATCCCTGGCCCATACATTTCTACCTACATTTCAATAAACTATACTTAGGTGGGAAAGTGGAGAGTTTGGTGCGAGTATTTTATTTATTTATTTGGTGAGGAGGAGAGTCAGAGTTATGAGCAACTGACGGGGCAAAGGTTATGGGATCTGCTTTTTTACAAAAAGCGCGACATATAAAAAGTACGTATTTGGATTCAGTAGATTTAACAGACCTCATTTCCAAATTCAGACGACGTCTGAAGAAAAGCAAAACACGTCTCCATTCTGCTCATAACCAAGGTCAGACTTCCCATAAGTACGCTTACTCCAGTGTCTCTTCAGACGCTGAGAACGGTGGCGTGAAACACGACGATGAAAGCAGTCAGGACGACAAGAGGTATCACATAGAATATTGCTTTTTATAACTCTTTATAGATTGTACTAGTGATAGGAACACCTTTCTTCGAATTAATGAAAGTGTCTGAAAAAGAGAGATCACTTTAAACAAGAGCCTAGGGAAACAGGCACAATTAATGGGATAGCTTTTAACATGGTCAAACCTAAACTTTTTTTTTTTAGTATCCCGCTATTTTTTTAGAAGTCGATTATAAGTTTCCTGTAGATGTGCACATAAAATAATAAATGTCCAGTGTAGGCCTACTGGCTGCTACACATGTTCTTGTCTTTGATGTTTTTAAGCAGACAGCTTACGGGTAGAGAGGTGAAAATGGTTTGCTGTCAAGTCGAAACTGAAAACGCGTTGACCGAATCGAAAGCACTGGTTCCTGATGAAAATAGCAACACTAACAGAGAGGACAGGTAAGAATGTGCAACAAAAAAAATAATTCTTTTCTTGACCGGACGAATGTGTCTTACTTCGCTAACCTGTCCCTGCCTTTAAGAACAAAAGCTTCCAGACCATCACGCACACATTTGTCGAGTTAAAAAAGGTCCTTGTTACTGCATTCCATATAATATCTGACTGTAAGGAAATATTTTTCAAAACATAGAAAAGTGTACTGAGCATTTTTTTCCTTGAAGAACCTGAGATATTATGGGACGATGAAGGCTTCAAGATGTGTGAAATATGGCACATGGAATACAGCTGGAACTTAATACGGACATGGGTACCTACACAGAGAAATCCACTTTTTCATTTGGAGAAAGAAAATATTCTCTCCTCTCTGTATTCACTCTTTCTGTCTGACTTTATGGATGTCTCAATTACTGTTCTATTTCTTGCTATTCTTTCTTTTTTTCTTTGTCCGTCCGTCCGTCCGTCCGTCTTTCTTTTCTTTTCTTTCCTTCTCTACAGAATCCCAGAAGTGCTTCCGCAACCCACCGAAAAGCCGGATTCTGGGAAGCCCGATGACCAACTTCTGCACGGTGTCATCGAACTGCTGAAGGGTCTCACCAACAGTCCAGGAGGTAGCGATAGCCCCTCCGACACAACAGATAAGTGAGTTGCTGTTCATAGCTCTCGCAGTTCTTCCGTTCTGGATAATCCTTGGCGACCGTGTACTGGTAAATAACACTGGATACTCGCGGAATAATAACCCTTCTTTAAAACTATAAAAAGGTGAAAGCTGTCCCATTATCTGTTTTAGGTCGTAAAGAAGTGGGGTTATGACAGTCCCACTTTTCTTTAGGCCACCATCGCGAAAGCGCTGAGTGTCCTCTTCTCGCTGCCTTACCTTCCTTAATAACCTGTGGGTCGGGTACCCATTTCCGGCTGGGTTAACTGGGGGGGGGGGGAAGGAAGTGTGGTTCGGATATCAAACCAGAACAATGATATCGAACCTGAACATGGATATCGAACCAGAACATGGATATCGAACCAGAACATGGATATCGAACCATAACATGGATATCAAAACAGATCCTTCGGATTCGGAGGCAAGCGTTGTAACTACTCGGCCATCCGCTTCCCTTTAAAAAGAAATAAAGCGATAGGAAATTTTAAAAACAAAAATGTGTACTTTACTTCTGCATTTGTCAGTGTTGTACAGCAATGTCGGCAATGTTTTTCTTAGATGAAACTGCCAATAAAATTCGTATAGACAAGATCGCGCACTTTCTTGTACTGCATCAAGTCTTAATCTCTTCTGGGATTTTTTTCTCACAGTTTCCTGACCAGTTTTGCTTTTATTTCAGAACAAAGTACCTGACGACAAGGCGAGCCTGTGTGTAATTTAGAACTTAAATGCAGTAGAAGACAAAGAGAACTATTAATAGGATGTACCCTTAGGACTGCCAGCTCTGCAAGAGATATTACAGACACTTCATTAGACGGCACGAGAAATATAATTCCAAACACTGAAGATTGTAACTAATTGCTTTCACGATCTTTATAAGTTACATAGTCTTTGCGGTAAATATCTATTTTCAGGGCTGCCACAAACAGATCAAATGTAACGACGAAGGTTATATGCCGGCGAGGGGCTGATGGTTCTTTTGAGATTTCGTTAGAGAACAGCCTCTGTAGCCCAGACAACATTTCGCAGAAAGAACCAGCCATCGCTCAACAAGAACCAGATCAGCTAGAGTTACCCTTGAAGGCATTTCCTCTAGCCTACAAGGACATGGATCTGAAAACAAGGTTGCAAAAATCCTTATGATACGACCTCGATACTCAGCAATACGAGAAAATAGCACGACTTTCCTATAACCTTTAATCACAAACAAGTGGTAATAAAACTCGTTCGATATTTGAGGACAGTCCTAGTCCCATATAATGCGTAAGAGAAGCTATTTAATATTAGGAAATAAACATTCTTGGCGCCATAACAAAAGTCAAATGGGTAATATAACATAAATTATGGGTAATATAATGTAATTTGTGAATAATATAATGTAAATTGTGGATAATATAATGTAAATTGTGGATTATGTAAATTATAAGTAATCCAATGTAAATTATGGTGATATAATTTAAATAGTGGGTGATATAATGTAAACTGAGGGTTATTTTATGTACATTGTGGGTAATATAAGTTGTGGGTAATATAATTGAAATTATTGATAATTAATGTGAAATATGGGCCATTAATGTAACTTATGGGTAATATGACGTTTTCCAGCATTGATGCTCAGGAGCTAACTGCTCCAGACGTATACGACATCCTGAGAAACAATGACCACGATAATCGGGAACCTCAGCAGCCAGAGAGCGACAGGTGAGTTGAATCTTCATAATCCTTAAGGTGTCACGGGTATTTATTACAGCACGTATCATTGACGCAGTGTAGATTCCTTTATTCATAATCCTTTAGGTGTCAAGTGCATATGGATTATTACAGCACGTAGCAAGGATGTCATGGGGGATGTTTGAATTGTCGTTTTGATAGTAAGAAAGCGCCCGAAGATCCGTTCATGCAAGTGTGACAACAAGATGCTTGTGTTTATAATTAATGTAGTACGTACCCTGTTTTTAAAGTTATCTTTGGTTTTGGAAGTACTTATTATATCTGTCTACTGTTTTGAAAAGGGGCTATTAAATTCAGAATACATTTTTACCAATCACCAGTGCAACAGCTGAGTTATAATGATACCCCGAGAGAAGAAAGAAATGTCAGTTGTGCTCCTTCAACGAAATCGGAGATGATTTGCATTGTTTGTTCTCATGCAGTCAACCAAGTTTAAAAGAGATTCGCAAAAACTATATTCCTGATTATTTCACATGTCAATCAAATATCTGTACACTAAATAAACAATAAATAAAAAACTCATAAAGACTAAGAAATTTATGCAAATTTATTGTTATCATCTCCCTGTTTTAAAAGCATCTTACCTCCGTCTTATAAAAGGTTTTGCCTTTTGTTTACCAGCCCGCTTAGAAAATAAGTTAAATCAATTGTTTATTAAATGCTTGGATTTATTTATTATGCTTTTTAAATCTGTATTTTGTCAAGCTAGAAGGCCCCTTCAAATAAACGAAACAAAGCAATTGAAGCTGTGGTATATGTGAGCATTTCGTTTTATTTCCTTCCTTTGACTGGATACTGCTGCGTACACAGTAATAAGTACAACGCCCTGTATTATTTACAGTGTGAAGCTGAAACCAGCGTCTAGTATCAAACATGGGGACATCCCTGAAGAAGAGATCCTCACACAAGCATCATTTCCGCATGAGAAACTTCAGGAAAGTTATGGTGTCGCGAACGACTCGCAAGAGTTTACCGGAAAAGCAGAACAGACGCAAGAAAGCCCAGGGACTTCCAAGATTATACATGAGCAGTGCCAAAAATCGGACAAAGCACTGCATGAGCTTGAAGCAGATATAACCCTGACATGTCGTTGAGGTATACCATTATCTACCTCGTCTCCCTCCGTCCCCCTTTTCTTTATCGGTGGGGCTATAATTCTTTTGATCATCCTCAGTACCATTCTACTGGTGTAATATTAAGTCGTAAATGTTTCATATTTCTAAATTTTTAAGTTGCTTTGTTTAAATAATATGCTTTTTGTTTCAGCCTACTTGCTGCAGAGAAAAAGAATCTTGAAAACAAGATCGATCTACAGAATACCACAGAAACCGAATCCAGGTCGCCTGTGCAAAGTATCAAACTTCGCCCTACATGTATTTAGTCGAAGAACAAAAGAACAGGATGATGACGAAGCCCTAAAACTGAAACTCTGCAAACACGGATTCCCACTGCCACCCCAAAGTACATTTCTAAATTCTTCGTGCCTTGAATTTATGTGCAGGTTTTTCGCATACCTTGTAAACGCTTTCGTAAAGATGAGACTTTAATTTAGAAAAACAGTTGTACTCTTGGAATCACTTGATGTAAATTTTTAAAAACAGAATTTTAAAAGGCCTTCATCTTTGGAGCTGTTTTATTGTAGTTTTCATGTCCCGGTCATCGTGCACTGCCACCAGAACGTAGTGGACATAGTCCGAAACTGTCCTTAATGTTTAGAGTACATTTTAACTTTGTTCTCAGACAGTTGTCATAAGTCTGGGCAAACCTTTACTGCCGTGTTTATGTTTTTCTATTCATGTATACATTTATTCATTTCTATGAAAAACACTTTCTTTCTTTCTTTTTTACGCTTGAATGTTGTTGTAAAACAATAAGATTTATAGTACTGCATTTACCTTTACTTTCTAAATATCACAGGTGTAAGACTAGTCGTGAGTCGTGAGGTTACAGGTGTGGTATTCTGAGAGCTTTTAAATAAAGGATGCTTGTCTACCGCTCATAATTGGTTTGGGTATATTTGAGATAGTGTTGGAGTGTTTGCAGCAGCTGAAGCTAGTCATTCACCCATTTCCTTACTTCCTGCTGAAGTATGACTCCGATGTTGTTCCTGAGTCTAGTCTCTGCAACATTTTCTATTTGCCGTGTGGAAACATGTCTAGACAACACTAGTTGGTGAAAGAACAAATGTACCAATTTTTAAAATATAAAAGAAAACAGGTGACTGCCGCTTGAAGGATAAGCCCAAATTAAATGTAAAACAAGAGAACTGTACCAAGCTAGAAAAGGGACAAAGACGAAGACAATCTACATGTTTCGGGGCACTACCCCTTCGTCAGGACGACACAAAAACGACGAAAAAACGAAAAAGAAAGACTTAGCTGCAGTAGATCTGGCGCGTGGGCTGGATAGCAGGAGAATGACCAAGGGAAAGTGAGTAAGAAGGGTTAAAAAGAGGCGCAGCCAGTCGCAAGGTGGGTAGGAAAGGGTAGAGAAGGGTGGGGCTGAGACCTGTGGGTGCCATGGTACCAAAATGGGTAATGAAGTAGGACTCCATATTCTTACGGTCAGTGGAATCACCTTTCATTCTCCAGATACCACAGACCCTCATGTTGTCAGCTGTGTGTGGGGGTGTGCTGAAATGCCGTGCAACTGGTGTGTTTCTGCGGTGTTTAGTGTCAGCTAGATGTTCTGTGAAGCGCGTGTCGAGTGTGCGTTCTGTCTCACAGATGTAGAACAGGGTGGGGCAGAGGGTGCATGTCACACAGATACGCGCGCATGTGCGGAGAGATTCTCTAATTGTGTATCGAAAAGCAGGAGAAGTAGTAACTATATGATCGTTTGTGTAAATGTTTAAAAATGTAATGTTGAGGGCTTTCGTATCTCCTCCCCACATCTAAAAGTGCATAATGCAGAGAGTAAACGATCGCTTTTAGGATCGGAAAAACAGCTGATGCAAACAGACTCTGGTATGAGCTGATTACGCAGTCGTGTCGCCTGTTTGTTAATGAGAACGAATGTAAGGCACCATCTCCCTGTGTACTGTACGTATACTTTCACATGCGGAGACGAGAGTTGAATACCTATGCAACTCCACCTTGGGTCGCATTTTGCCTTTCCGGTCATAAGAGTATTGTACACAATACCTGTTGACTCTCTGTATTGTGCGCGCAGCTTTGCATTTGAACAAAAATGCCAAAACGTTTAGTATTGGAGTGAATACGTACAGCTGCACTCCCTGACTTGCACTTATGTACGTATGCCCACTTGGGTTTACACATACATTCACAGAAACACGGACGTACTGGGTAAATTAAGGCTTTATATTTTTAGATCATGAATACAATTTCGATTTCCCCGTGATAAAAAGAAGAGCTTTGATCAAGATGAGGGATACATCTTAATATTTCTGAGATCTTCCGTGCCCCGAGCTCTCTTAATCACATTCGCACAAAAACCATCCAGTCACAGGCACACAGGGCAGGCTAGAGTGACTGAGCCGTGTATTGTTTACAGTGTCCGGTGAGTCAGTTTCAATTTCTGTATGGAAATAAAGTGAATTATGTGTACATGTTAGGGTACATGACAACATGGAATAAGAGGGGACGCGGCTGGGTGAATCTGTGCTGCTCACATGTGTACAATCTCCTTCTCACTGATTCTCTCACTAAGAGGGAGAAAGACCTTTGAAACCTGACAGGGACATCGCACACAACATGTGTTTTGTCAGCATATGACAATTTTGTTTAAAGTATAACATTAACTTAAAGTAGCATGCTTAAGTAGGCCTGTGAATGCGACATTTTATGCAATAATAGTTCTTAAGTAGAAAGTCTATTGCCTTCTTTTTTTAGTTTTGTATCACAGTCATCGTATCAAAAAATGCACATAACTTGGAAGTTACAAACGTAAAATGTATAGTTTTGCCGATGGATGGATGGATGATGTATTGGCTGGGTCGGTAAACACAAAGGGACTGACTGTTAATGTTACAGAGACAGACAAACGGATACAGCCATATTAAGGCGGACAAATATTACTCCCCCACCCAGCAAATAAAAAGGTATTCAAAACCATTGTTCGCATATAGGTATGAATATACATATCGAAAGATTTGAAATCTACACCACATATTCAAATCCAAAAGTATGCTGTGATCAGTCTGCAGAATGTGATCCCAGTAATGACAAAAATAAGAACAGAACAAACATTTTGTCACAGCTGATCATGTAAAATGGACAGAATACTGCCATAAGAGATATCTTAATATGCTAGTTAGGATTAACGACAGACAGATAATCTTGACACAAACACATACACAATACCATGTACAAGAACACAGTTTGGAGTTACACAGCTGTATGTAAATATTATAAAAATTGAAGTTGGCGCTGACTTTTATCCTTTTACCTATTTGTGGCGAATTTCTACAGGCTACACAAATCACATTAAACAACGGGATTTACTTTATTACAACAGGCTTTGAATAAAATGACCAATAACCAATGAACAATAAAAAAACTGTCTACGGATTCTCAGCGAGATCCTACTTCCCATTTGCCTTTCTAATTCATTATCGTCACCATGTATTTGCATTTAGATTCCTACTTTGTGCCTAGCCAGGGCTAGGTATATTGCTTATAGGCTTGTTGCCTGGCCCTGCCTTTGGCTGTATCAGTGTTTTGTACTTAAGCTGCACACATAAAATTTTGTTTAAAAGAAGAGCGTGATCTGAGTCAGACCTAAATATAGTTTAGTTCCGAGAACCAAGACGGCTGACGCTGAACTGTCAGCAGGTTTGAGAGCGTGTGCCCTGAAACACAGAAAAGGCCTTGCCAGATGTGATCAAGCTGTAACACCTGTTGCTCGATATGTGGTGAGTCATAGTTTCGATTTGCTTGTGAAAATAATGACCTTATAGACATAGAGCAAGACTGTACGTTTTCGCCTTGTTGCATTATGTTGATCGCAACTGTTTATGCATGTTGTATCCAGTGAATACATGTATGTGAGTGCTGTCCATGCCTATGTGAGTACACGGTTCTGAATGAAGATTGCGCGAGCACACCAGGGAGTGAACGAAGCACATGAGCACTTGATTTTCTTTTCTCTAATGGTTATTGTTCTGTATGACGATCGATGTTTCATGGACTGGCTTTCCACGCATGCGTTCGGCACGTCAGTGTGAGAACCCGTGTGTGTGTATGTGTGTGTGCTTGCTTGCGTGTGCGCTTGCCTGCTTGCTTGTGGTTGTGTGTGTGTGGGTGTGCGTGATTGTGCCCTTAATATTTAATTATTGTATTTGTGTGAAGTATCACATTTTGCTGTCTAAACAGTCATTGATTTTCCATGCGAATAGACTGAAACCCAAATCGAAAATGGCTTTTTTTCTGTGTAGTTCTTAAACCGAAAGTAACGAAGAGTACCTCTGTTCAACAACAGGTATAGGCGAACTAGGATCCAAATGTCTTCGGAAGCGCGCTTAGAAGGGTGAAAGATAAATACCTGGTGTTTCCGTTCTGTTAGAGGTCAACAGCCGATGACTTAAAAGTAAGTGAACCTGGGCCGAGTGCAATGTCACTGGGTGACGGTATGCGTGTACGCGCTGGTGCGTCTGTGAATGCCAAAGTGATTTTTTTAACGCGAAAGAGCACACTCAGTTCTTGTTAGAAGGAGGGGGAAAGACAGCCGGAGGTAATGGCAGATGTTATCTGCCCTAATGTTGTGTTATACATTCGAAAACAACAAGCGTTACGTGTATTACTGTAACCTGCACTGATGGAAATCTTGGACTGGTCACATCTGTCCCTTTTCATGCGAAATAATTCTGCCTAAGGCCGATTATGGATATATATATATATTATTTGTTTCTGTTTACCCGACCGACCCTAATGTTTGCCGCCGACCTTAAAAATGTTTCCCTCTGATGAAAAAAACTTCGTCGTCAACTTCATCATCATCATCATCATCATCATCATCATCATCACCACCAGCCCAGGTTAGATTTCTGTTCGCATTTCTGATCAGCGGTGCTGGCTCTAGAAGCAAGGGGCAAGGTGTTACTCTGAGGCACGGCTGGGAAGTGATCTTAGCTCTAGAGAAGTTGTCAGGCTGGCCAGATGTGGGTTAGTTGGACGGGGCGTGGGGAGGGGGGAGATTTACCTATCAGGAGGAAACTGCTGATGCGTAGTATCGAGCACCAGGGGCGTTGATGTAGCCGGTAGGTATAAACTGCCAGGAAGGGGTGGGGGTCCACTCGAGGAGGTCACTTAGGCGTGTGTTCTTGTAGTTGACACGGGGTGTGGCTTCTGCTGTCTCTGGCCTGACTGGTTGATGATTGTAATTATCTTGATGACCACCTGCATGGGACTGCAAGAATGTACGAATAAGACGTAGAATAAAAGAACTGGTTTAGACAGTCAAATCATCCTTAGCCCACATCTCCTGTGAGAGGAATCTTTAGCCCAATCTTTAGCCGCACTTGGTTGGACGAGCTGTCAGACCGCACTCCCGTAGACGTGACAGGAACTTTTTCAGCAGTTCTAAGTGTTCCTCCCATGTTTCCGGGGCGACGAGGATGTCCTCCATGAAGTTAGAGAGGTCCTCCTCTCCTGATGGCTCCAGGAGAAGGCGCATCATCCTAGTAAATACGCTGGTTGCTGTTTCTGATGGCAATAAATACCTGGTGAGAATTAGCACCGATGTGATCAACCCTGTGGTTGATCTGTTATGAGGGTGCATGCAGTGGATTAACAAAACTGGATAACTCACACCAGCAAAGCAATGAACCTGAAGAAAGCTCGAAGCTAAGCTGTGAACGCAGACGCGAGGACGAATTTATGTGTAGATAGACCAGCTTTCTAATTACACGCCGTCAGATCTGTCTGAACTACAAAGAGCTTGAGGAGATCATTCTTGTATCTTTTCTATCATCTATCTTATCTGGCGTTTTATCTTATTATTCGTTCCTCCCCACCCCACCCAAAAAATATTGTGCCATTACTCGGGCCCATTTCTGTATTTAAAAAAGCATTTAAAAAATCCGTCTTGGAGTAAAGTGAGCATTAAAAACGTTTCTTGCATGACGAAATGAAAGCAATACATGGCATGGTTTGAAATAGAGTTTGATACAGAGGCAGGATTTACTCACCGAGTAGTACACTTTGTTCAAAAGTGCAGATAAACGCGACGAAATGCATTGACGTCCAAACCAGAAATGCTGCTCAAGGACTTTAATAGACCATTATGCGATGATCGAAACTTTTCTTTTGGGTATAAAACATACAGGTGGATACCGGCACAAAAAGCCGCTGTCAGGTCACTCAGATTACCAGAAACCCGATTATCCAACTTTTCTCTTGCTTTAACTTGGTTTATTTATAGTGTGTGGTATGCCTGAATGCGTGTTCGTGTTCGAAATTTATTAAACGCCTCAATCACTCGAAGGAAACACAAGCGTGGATCTATTTCCACCTTTTACTTACAAACAAAACAAAATTATTATAAATGAATTCAAAAAGACTTACGTTGATGTAACGATTCCACACACACTAACTAGATAAACAGTTATGCACTCCAAAGAAGGTACTTGGTCGGTAAATGAGTTCTGCCCCTTACAGTTCCACACAAACAAAATGCAACAACTCTAGTGTCCACGGTTCACTCACAGTTCACAGTTCAAGCTTTGAGAGCGTCAGACAAGTTCTCGTAGATCAGTTAACGACGTTTATGACGATGTGGAGAGAAGGCCGATGATCCGGAAGAGAAGCGATGATAGTGAAGACGGTGGTGAGTTGAAGACGGGCGATGTGTCACGTGTTGGGGTCTGGTGGGTCAAGGAGATTGCACCATAGATTCCAGGTGTGAACCATCCTCGACTCTCAGGCCTAATTAAGGTCTATTATCCCCTTGTTCAAGCCGCCATCTAGCCGCTCACGTCATCACCAGCCCAGGATTAGTTCCCTGTTTACACTTATGACCGGGGGGTACTGGCCCTAGAAACCAGGGGCAAGGTGTTAATTACCTGGGGCTGCTAGGGTGGGATTCGTGAAGATGTCAGGCTCACCAGGTGTGCGTTAGTTGTTCAGGGAAGATTACGTAGCTGGAGAAAACTAGCGACGCGTAGTGTCGAGCATCAAGAGCTTTGATGTAGCCGCGCGAGGTAAACAACCAGGAACGGG
>SMGT01006410.1:58020-78571 GCA_004794575.1 Lanistes nyassanus
GGGGGGGGGGGGGGGGGGGGGCAGATTTCGGCACGTTTGAAATAAATGCTGTTTGAAAACTACCACAATTGTAGTATTCTACTTAACATATTTCGAAATATCGGTTTGGTTTTTGAACATCAAAATAATTATAGAATCTTCTAAAATAACTGTTAGATAGTACTTACTATTTGGTGTTAGGCGTAATCACTGTATGAGCTGTACGCACCTACTCGGTTTCTTCCCCCATGACCCTCCCGCCCCCCTCCCCCCTGTAGTTTTTTATGCATCTTATAAAAATGTTAAATAGTACTTACTGTTTGGTGTCAGACGTAATCACTGTATGTACTGTACGTACCTACTCGGTTTAATCCCCCATGACTTCCCCTGTGGTCTCTACTTATAAAATTTAGAAGAAAATAAAAATCTATCACATAATTACAACGCGGCCTGGAAGGAACATTATTAAACACTGTAAAATTATTCCTAACTAAAATCCACCCAGTGTGAATTATGTGTAAAACACTGCCTTGAAAAAGACATCCAAGTGAATGCAAAGACGGCAAGGTTACCTTATTGATCCAATCTATTTCTGGGCGCTAACAAGCTAGGTAGTTCATAATAGGCTGTGAAGAACTACTTTCAGTTTTAGCAGTCTCCTCAGCTAGGCACCGAATAAGGTGTCTTCAAATTAAAACAGCGGGTTCTTCTCTCGGTTCTCTTAACAGTTTACATCTGAAGATTTCAATTTGTGTTTGTGTTTTGCCTTTCAGCTGACATTTTAAAGTGTTAGTTGTCATGTTGCAGTAACATAGTCGTAAATTTAAAACTGTCAAACCCTTATCACTTTAGCTAAAAAAAGGTATGGAGTGTGTATTGTGCACAATTTTATTTAATAGAAAACTCATATTCTGCGTGTTTTGTTCAGCTTCCTCTTCGCAACTATGAACGAAGATCGCTTCTCTGTGACTCAAGTTATCTTTTGTCTGTACCTTGTGCAATCTGGAAGACTTTTCACAAAAGGTGAGTTTGTAGGAGAAAAGCATAGTAATTGTTTATTTGGTTCCTGACAGCTAAAATAAACTTGATCTACTTTTTATTCGTAACAACAAACTGAAAACGTTTGTGTTGGTTTCATATGGGATTATAAGAATAAAAGTTTACTTGAGCAGGAACATGCTGGAAAATTAAGGGTTCACATACAGCAAGAGGTACTAGAAACGCTCATAGTAACCATATGCAGACGAATGCGACCAAGGGAGCTCACCGTACCCAAACACGTAGCAAAAAAAAGGGGGGGGGTCGAAAGAAAGGGGCCGGTTAAAAGATCTGCCATCCCTTTCTTTTTAACTGCGCTAGTCTTCACACAGCTAACCCTCGGTACACAAAGTGTGCACAAAGAGAATCCCTATTAAATGTAGTCAGCCCCCTCACTAAGCGAGTGCTGACGACTGGGATCCAAGACAAACACAACATAGGACAAATACATGAAATCCTCAAGGTGCAAATTTTAACTAATAAACAACAAACGAGGACCGAGAGCTTAAATTATCAATAACCGTATGCAGACGCATGCGACCAAGGGAGCTTACCGTATCCAAACACGTAGCAAAGAGAGGGCCGAAAGAAAGGAACCTGGCAGATCCTCAACCTCTGGTCTGCCATTCTCTGTATGCACACGTTGTGTACCGAGGGTTAGCTGTTTAAAGACTAGCGTCGTTATAAAGAAAGGGTTGGCAGATCTTTTGTTCACATATAGTTAAAACCCAGTAATTTTTTGTCTGTATGTTATGCTAATGTATCTGATCATGTGGGTGTGTGCGTTCTGCTAGATATGTTACTATTTTCTGGTTGACTTTATTCGTGAATTTGAATACAGTTATTTGTCTTGTATATTTTTATTTAATCTTTGCTTTTATGCTTTTGCCAAACTCAGGGGAGACGCCGTTGTGTACATTTGGAACTGAATGCGACAAACATGCCATAACGTTAATCTGTAACTTCCCAGCAGACGCTAATAACTCGGAAAGGCTCACTGTCAAGCAAGGGAACAATCGAAGTAAACTGTTTTATACTCGAACTAATACACGTTTCAAACAGTCTCATATAAAAGTAGTGCGATTGTTTGCTGCTCTCCTTGAATAACTTTTCTGCTGTGTTCGTTAACTGAGAATAAGCTGTTCTGTTAACGTTCAGGGAGGTAGTTGTCGTATGAGTAAGGGAGATTATTTTGACTGATCCAAAAACCTATTTAGTACGATGGCTTGTAATGTTGGTTTCGCTGCTTCGATAAAACTTGAGTGGAGGGTCCCATTCTCACGTAGCCATAATATTGCTCAATATAAAATATTAGATTATTTTTTGCGATTCATAATGTCCTGGCGAGAGGGGTAATTCCCCGAAACTGTCGATTGTCTGAGTCGGAGTCGTCTATCATTTAATTTACCTTTTTTTCAGTTCCGTCTTTGTTAGCTCAGATTTATCCCCAAGCGGCAGTCTCGTGTTCCTTTTTATTAAAGTATGTGTTAATGAGCAATCACACATCTTTATGTATGTTCAACAGTTATAATTGACCAAGATGGGAAAGGGACACTGAAAACGGTTGATTCTAGGTATATCGTCACCTACAACCCAATCACGGTGTGGATAGCGTATGCTTCCCAAACTGATGCCGGGACTTACGTCTGCGACATGCCACGCCGCAGGAATTTTAAATCCACATGCAGTCTTACGGAAGAAAACAGTTAGAAACTTTACTTTTCTTGGTATAGACTGGCGTCTAGTGCATGAATAACGATCGTCGTAAAAAAAACAATATTGGAGTGGTAAAGAATCCATCACTCAAATGTACGTGACAGACTATAAATGATTTGTTTATACAATACCCTTGAATGTGGTATGCAGTTTATTCAATAACCAGTACCGCTGGATACTGTAGTTAAGCAGTTTCATGAAAAAGATAAAACAGAGTACGGAGCACTGAACACAAAAAGAAGCACTCGAAGAATTTATTACAGCATGTGTTCTGACTGTCCACATGCTTTCAAAAAGGCTTGTTCAGTCTCTCAGATCACTTAATTATGGCGGAATTCGTCGAAGCTAATGTTTCTTGAAATATCTTCTTTGTTCAGTTGATGCTCTTAAAAACTGCGGAGCTGGCGGTGCTCGGATGACCAGTACACCACCTTCTGGTACGTTCGTTGTGAAAATTACCGTCGAGTTGCCAAATCATCTTTTTTGACATACAGACTGCTATACTGGAAACAAAAGTCATCCACGAGCCAGTCAAATGACAATAACATTTCCTGATTCGCAGTCTGTGTAAAACGTGTGGGTGAATGCCCCTTATCTTAAGCCCATTTGCAGAAGAAGAAAAACCAAAAAGACAGAGAAGAGAGGCTTTCATAGCAGTCCCGTCGGTTATTCTGTCAGCTAAACGTATAAACAAGAAACAAGGATAACAGAGAATGTTTAGGTACATAAAGCTATCAGCACTGACACACGTTTATCTCCTGTTTAATAGTTTCAGACAGCGCAAATGAAGATCTCTCGTCAAGCAGTGACCTCTCTGTCTCTTCGACATCAGGTAAGTGTAATATTATTATGCTTATGAGTTTATTGTTTTTGTATATAACACAAGATAGTTGTTATTGAAATGCGATAGACTGCATTAGAAGCAATTTCTACTATGCAGTCAAGCTGCCACCGTTAATTTCGCATCTAAACACTAGAGGTCTACACCCCTACCCTCCGTTCCCCCCTCCCCCCACACGCACATTTTTGAAAGTAATGATTTACTGACACCCTCTGCCACCCCTCCCACACCAATGCCTGGAGACTCTAGGTCAAAGCCGCAATAAAAAGACCGTGGACATCACACGCGGTCAGTCATATACCTGAATCCTTAGACTTGTGTACAATAACAACATTAACTATAAGAAGGTAACTGAAGTGTCATTTCAACAACTCGAGGTAACGTATTTTACGTCACTTGTATAGTACAAGTAATGTTGCTTTCCACAAATAATTCGCAACACAATATACAGAACACCAAAGGGTTAAAACCCCTGAAGTTGTCCTCACTCTTTACTGATACCTACAACGCAGACCCACGAAGACTTCGTGCAATGGTGCGGAACGCTAAGTTACTTTTCGCCATCTAGATTAGGGGTCATAAACTGAACGAAAAGAAGCGCTTTGGAAATAACTCATAAGTCACGAGTAGCGGCTAAATCAAAGAGGTTTCGGGTACTGTATGACGTCATAAAGATGGCGGACGATGTTTGCGCAACCTCTTGTGGCTACGTGAGCATATTTTACTTTTGTGGCGCATAACCGAATGGTAAAAGCGTGGGCTTAGCAGCTGAAAAACTAGGTGATGCGAGTAACCTGCTTTTATTTTCCCCTAAATATCTGTCTTCAGGTGTGGTTTAGAAGAGAGATTACGGGAGGGGTAGGGGGACTGACTTGCTTACATACCCGAAAAGCAAGGTACAGCTGTACTTTACTGTACTGGTGTAAAAAAAATATTGGTACTACTTCATGGTACTACTGTGTAGTACACTAAAATAGTAGTGCGACCAAAACTAGTACAGTAGCAGTACCTTATGTATATAAGTAACCATTGCCGATAGTATCTTGCAAACTTTCTGCAACAGTGTGAATTGTGCATTCTGGTTGGCTGATTTATTCAGGAGTAATAAAGTATTTAAAACGCCTCCATTGGTTAGGAGTCGATACCTCCTTATGTAGTTGGTAAAACAGAATTGAATAAAGGATGGAGTTGGAAAAGGAAGACAAACGGAGAGATTATTTGACACCTCAGAGTTAGATTCCTTTCCAGACAAACATGATGCTGACGTTGGCGCTGGCTTTGGAGCTGGAGTTGGAGTTGGCGTTGGCGTTGGAGTTCTTTTGTTTCTGGCTGTCATTGTCATCATTATTTGCCGGAGGAGGTACAAGTACGTTTTATAGGATGGGTAGGATGGTGGTGACTTTACTCGCCTTCATTTTAAGAGTGGTACATATAGTTTCTTTAAAAAAAATTGTAGTTTTTTTTTTACAAAAAATTATTGTATGCTAGCGGGCATGATGTGGGAATATAACAGGTTGAATAGGGCATTGGATGTCAGCGAAACAAAATCAGCCAGAAAGTGGGGGAGAGAGAGAGAGAGATGAGAGACAAAGAAAGAGAGGGGAGAGAGAAGAGAGAGAAGGAAAGAGAGGAAGTGCAGAGTTTGTGGAGAACCAGTATCACCGATAGTCGATATACAGATGGCGCAATATGCACAAAAATGTGGGTCAAAATCTAAGCCAAATTGGGCAGCGCCTCTAGCTGCCGGAGTGTGGCACTTTGTACGGGTGGTAATCCAATATTGTTTGGCGTAGCTACTAGGCACAATCTCTTAGTAGTCTAACGCAAGCTGTAGCAAAGACTTGTGCCTAATAAATTTGTATTATTTGACTGCAAAAATCTGGAAAAAATAATATTAAAATTTCAACAACAAAAAATGCAGCCTAATTCTAGCACGTCGGGATCTAGCTTCTTGCCTATCTCTTTCTTACACGTACGCACGCACGCACGCACGCACGCACGCACGCACGCACGCACGCACATGGGTAGGTACACACACGCACGCGCACACAATGTGCGAGGAAACGTGCTGCCATATGACTGAAATTATTAACACAGTACTCGATAAATACACATACACACACGCAATTCGAAAGAAGTGCGCACAAATTACCGGCTCAACTTTCCTTATTTCTGATGAAATGAAAAACAAAAAGGATAATCCTGTGCATTTCTTTGGTTGTAAACAGCTGATTCCGAGCAGTAATTTGTGTGTTGCTCTGGTTTATAAAAACGCTTTTGTTCGGAATGATAGCAAAAGGCATATTTTACCAAGCAATCCCTTCTTGGTGGCGCTGTTGATCGGGGGTAACACTTTAGCTTCCAGTGTGCACAATCTGTTTCTATATCGACTATCCGTGGGTGAAACTTACCAGGAGAGAAAGCGCATATATTTAACAAAGTACCTGTTACGTCAAATAAAATGAAGATAAACGCTGGTCCATAACATTCTACCAACATCAATATTTAGATGTTAATAAACTATAATGAGGTGGAAAAGAGGAGAATTGTGTGTGGGTTTATTTTTGGTGGTGGTGGGGGGGGGGAGTAGGGTGTTGAGGGAAAGGCAAAGAATGAGGCCATGGAAATACCTTCATCTTTTATCTTTTAGAAAGATAGCGCCCTATTTTTAAAAAAGTACTTTTCTGTATTCAGTAGATTTAAAAGCCCTCATTTGGTTTTCAGACGACGTCTGAAGAAAAAAGCTGATCTCCACCATGCTCCATCTGAAGCCCAAAACTGTGTGTACTCCAGTGTCCTTTCAAACGTCGAGAACAGCAGCGTGAAAAACGCCGATAAAAGCAAGCGGAACGACATTATGTATTACACGCACTTCTTCTTTTTTAACTTTAATTAGTAATATTTCATTTTTTCCCTAATGATCGTGGTAAGTGTCTGAGAAAAAGTAAAATGGAAACGTAAAATAAATTAAATTCTCGATCTGAAAATAGAAGCCTGCCTTGATTGTATTTTGACTGATTTCTTAATGATGAAGTATGAGTTAAATGTTCTATTTGTTACCAAAATATGTTAATAATTATGAAAAACACCAACTGTTTTAAGGATAAGAGGCTGTTTGATCATAATCTTGTTTGCATGTTTGTAAATGGAATAGAGGTTAGACACACTGGCGGAAGAGGATGGAAAAACAGGCACAATTAGAGAGATCTTATTTAAAAGGCTAGGCAAACAGGTACACGTATAAAGACAGTCAGAGCGATCACTTTCAACAAAAGGCTAGACAAACAGGAACAACTGGTGAGCTCACTGTAAATATTGTCAAAAAAATCTTCTTTGATACTCCCCTCTTTTCCAACAAGTCAACTATAGTTTCTTAAGCGGGAAGGTAAAATAATGTCCTGTATATTGATTGCTACACATGCTCATGTCTCCAATGTTTTAAAGCGAAGAGCTTAAGAGGAGAGTGAGCAGCATACTCTGTTTTCAAGTCGAAACTCCAAACGTGCTGAGCAAACTAAAAGCTCATATGCGTGACAAAAATAGCAGCACTTACAGAGAGGACAAGTAAGTAATGTCTGCTGAAATCTTCCTTTTCTTGACCGAACGAATGTGTTTTACTTTCCCGAATCACTCCATGCCGTCCGCAGATTATTACACACATTCATCTAGTTAACGAGGGCCATTGTTATCCATACAATGTCGGGGTGAAAGGAATTCACAGACGATTATCTTGAGCCATTTTAATTTACAAAGCCTAAAGTATTATGCGACGATGGCGGCTTAAAATGGCATATGGAATAAAATTAGAACTGAATATGGATATGCGCAGCTACCCAGAGATTTTCTCTCTCTTTTTTTTTTTTGTCATTGCAGACAAAATCCGCAAGTAACTTTCCGAAAAGTACAAAAGCAGTTGTTTTCCTCGATAATTGGTATCATGTGAATAAAAGATTGTCGCTTGTAAATTTGTTGATCTCAACTTTGCGATGAAAGACTGGACCAATACAATAATTTTTGAACGAATATTAGGATGACACCTAAGGAAGTATGTTGTTAACACTAATATTTCGGATGCAATAAACTGAATAAAGTTTATCAATCAATTTTATAATAACATATGATTTTAATTCTGCGTTGTCCTGCTTGCTAATTATTCAAGCAGTTAAGGTAATCTTTGGTGATGCACAGAGAGAACAGTACAGAAGACAGGACAAACCCTGGACAAGTGTACAGCCCATTTTGTTCCGCAACTGACGAAAATGTTCAAATAATCGACTCCCAAAGTGCTAGAACCGCTGCAGAAATTCAAAAGTTAGTTGAACGCGTTGTATTCTATCCGTTTTCCCTCTCTATGTACGTATGTCTGGGTGTGAGAGTGAGTGGGGGTATATTTCTGCGCACGGACGTTTGTCACTCTCTCTAACACACACACGCACACATATATATATATAGTATTGTATGGTACATCTTCCAGAAGAATTTTACATCCCCCTCTGAGGTCAAGAAGTAGCTTATACTAGCGTATAAGCTAGTATACTTTTTCTTCTTATCTCTTTTTTTACTTTTTCTTTTTCTTTTTCTCTCACTTTCTCTCACTTTCTCTTCCTGTTTCTTTCATTATTTCTCTTTTTTGCTTTCTTTTTTTTTTCTTACTTTCTCCTTTTCTGTTTCTCTCGTGGCTCTCTTTTTTCTCCTTTCCTCTTTCATTTTTTCTTAGCCCTTTCTTCGTTTCTTTGTCTACAGAGCCCCAGATCTAGAAGTGCTTTCGCAGCTCACAGAAAAGCCGGATTCTGGGAATTCCGATGACCAGGTTCTACACGGTGTCATCGAACTGCTCAAGGGTCTCACCAACAGTCCAGGTGGTAGCGATAGCCCCGCCGACACAACAGACAAGTGAGTTGGAAATCTTGCAGTTCTTTCCTTCATGTTGACCGTTTAGTAGTAAAAAAAAAATACCCCTCACTTGGCAGTATAAATAACGTGTTTAAAACTTACGCGTAAATGTTTCCCGTGACCTGTTTTAGGTCGTAGAGGAGTAGGGGTCTCTCAGACTCCTACTTTTCTGTGGACCTGCACTGTGAAGGGGGCTTCCATCTCCTCTTCCTGGCTACTTTACTTTCCCTGACCTATCATTTCCAGCTGGATCGACTCGGAGAAGTGTGGTGCGGCGCACGCTATCCAACCAGAGCTTTTGGGTTTAGAGCCCAACACTAACCACTCTGCCATCCGCTTTCCTCATAACAATTATTGCAATATAAAATGAAATATAAAACTTTAAAAAAATCATATTTTACATCTGAATTTTTCAGTGTTGTTCAGCAGAATTCTTTTAAATGTTGTTTCTTAAAACTAATTACTAATAATACCTGTAGACAAAGTCATGCACTTCCTTGTATTGCATAAAGGTTTCATCTCCTCTTGGCTTTTTCTCTCACAGTTTCCTGGTCACTTCTGCTTTCGCTTGAGAATAATATATTTAACATCAAAACGAACCCGTCTGTATTATAATTTTATCCAAGCTGTTGTCCAAGAAAGACAAAGAGTATTCATAGAATACACCCGTTAATACTGGCAGCCAGAAGAAATATTACAGATATTTTATTAAACAGTAAAAGAGAAAAAAAATAGAAAAAACGAAAACAATTACGGTTTGCTTTATGATCTACATTCCACTGTGTAAATAAGCTCCATAGTCAATGCAGTGAATGTTTATTTTCAGGGCTGCCACAGAAAAAGGAAATGTAACGACGTTGGTTTTATGCCGGCGAGGTGTTGATGGTTCATTCGAGCTTTCGATACAAAACAGCCTCTGTACTTTAGATTCCTATTCTCAGAAAGAACCAGCCATCGCTGAACAAGAACCAGATCGGCTAGAGTCTCCCCTGGAAGCGTTTCCTGTAGCCTACAGGGACAGAGATATGAAGATAATTACAAGGTAAAAAAGAACCCGATGACACGACCTAACCTAATCAACATGAGAAAAACAGCAAAACTTTTCGTTAACCTTTAATCACAAACACAGCGGTCATATAAAGCGTAAGAGAAACTATTTATCATTTTAGAAAAAGACATAAATTATGGATAATACAATATTTTCCAGTGTTAATGTCCAGGAGCAAATCGCTCCAGATGTTCACGACACCCTGAAAAACAGAATCCACGATAAGCAGGAATCTCATGAGACAGAGAGTGACAGGTGGGCTACACCTTTATAATCGTTAAGGTGTCGCGTGTATTTATTACAGCACTATCACTGATGTAGTGTAGAATCCTTTATTCATAATCCTTCAGGTGTTACGTGAATATGTATTTGTAACAGCACACGCTAATGGCATAGTGCGGAATCCTTTATTTCTAATCTTTGAAATTCAGCGTGTGGCTATTTATTACCTGACGAGTTAATGACGTTGTGTGTAATATCTGAGTCGTCTTGATGCCTCTCATTTAAGTTTGAGTATGTGTGAGCATTAATCGCGTGTATTTTACCACGTGGCCGCATTGAATGCCACATTGATATAATTTGAAATTCCTTTTTGTGATTGAACACTACTCTGTATAAAGTAATTAGTACTAAGTGGTGTATTATTTTACAGTGTGGACTTGAAAGGAGCGCGTAAGATGAAGGGCGAGGACATCCCGGAAGTAGATAGGCTCGGAAATCCTTTCTGCGTGAGGAACTTCAGGGCAAAGTTTCGAAAACAAAATGCAGGCTTTTACCAGAAAAGCAGTTTGAAACAGATGTAACCTCTGATATGCCGTTGAGGTATACCAGATCCTCTCGCCTCTCTATCTCCCGCTTTAATAATAATAATAAAAGAGGCCATCCTTGATCTAGGCCCTAATAGACAAAGTACAACACATGCACAAGCACAGGCACAACCGCACGCGCGCACACACAGACACACACACTATCCAAAATAAAGGGTACAGAAATACGTTTTGAGGTTGGATTAAAAGGATGCGAAGGAAGGAGAGTGTCTGATGTGAGAGGGTGAATAGTTTAGTTCCAAAGCTGAGGGCCCTAGACGGAGAAACAGTGGAGGCCACGCGACGTGCGTTTGAAGCGTTTTTGCTGGGAAAGACTTTAAGACTACGCGTGCCAAGACACCGTAGCAGAACCCTTCATCTGCACTGGAAGGCTGAAGGAGAATCGGCCTGGTTTTTGTGTGTGCAAACCCTTCTGCCCAGACGGAAGGTAGCCCAAACCGCTCCATGGGAGTTTTTTCTATTTTGTAATCCATGTTTATTTTGTAAGAGCTCTGAGTACTATCGTAATATGTGCGCCTAGGGTTTTCTTTCTGTGTGTTTTTCGAGGCTAGTTAAAGTCAGCGCCTCCTGATGAAGTGTCAGAACCCCGAGTGATGGAAAATGTTCGGGCAAATACGGACTGTGACATGGCAGCTGCGACGTCAATGCACGTGCCAGGGAGTTCTGATCTGAGGCTACTTAGATTTATTAATAAGCAGATTTTGCGTTTGCAAGTTAAGTTCGAAACTATAGCCAAAAAACAAATCTTCCGTAAAAGTAGGAAAACCCCGAGTGTGACGTCGACTACAGAACGGACCCGAGTGAAGCTAGAAGACGGTACATGGGTTTGTTGTAGAGGAGCTGAAGTAACATTAAAAGTGAAAATGTAGCACTTCATCTGTATCCATCTGTTCAATTAACTATTAAGGTTGTTGTGGTTATGTTTCAGTACTTTAGTCTGTACTATTGTTGGCGTTGTTTATTGTGCTTATAGTATTTCTAAACAAGTTTTACTCGTGTTTATGTCCCCTGTTTTGTTGTTGTCTCGTTAATATTTTATGGTTGTACTAATAGGTTTTCCATCGTTGTCATGTGTGTTTGTAAAAGTTTTGTTTGTATAATGTTTTTATACTTTAGCCGTTTTGTTTATCCATATTGTGTAAAATGCAGGGCGCCCTGCATATTGCCGGGATATCGCGCTATATAAGCTTCCGTGTTATTATGAGTTCCACATTTCTCACACCGAAACAGTGATGTAATTGTCGTGATCACTATTACGGAGAGTGCAATTTTTGAAAAGTTAAAACAAGTGTTTACTTCTTTTTACGATGAATGGGGTGGGGGTGGGGGTGGGGAGATAGTGATACTTTTTTCTCTTGACTGTTTTCTTACAATCATGGCCACCACGGAACTGATTTTTGCAAACTACGAGAAAAAAAGAGTTCAACAAAGGGCACGGGAGAACTATATTTGTGTGTTCAGAGCGTTTTAAGGAGGAGGATAACAAATTTAAGCCACAGTATTTCCATATCTCACTCATGCATATTTTAAAATATTCTGGTCTTTGGAACCTGGTGCCGTTTGCCTGCTTATTTGTTTTTAATCTATATTACCACTACCAGTAATATTCAAGTATTTTAACACTTGCACATTTACTGAATTACCCTGCAACAATCTAAACCCAACATTGGTTCACTGATTTATGGTGAGTTGATTCCCAGACAGGAGTTGGAATTCCTATAAATACTTCCTTTATATTCTTCCCACAGTTACAAGCGATTGACATGATTTGCCGATAGTGTCTACTATACACTGATCAATGATTTTTACTCCACTGATTCTGATCGAGAATTTGTTAAGGCGTCATATAGATAGATCATAAGGAGTGCAAACAATAATGACAATTACTATTAATAAAATCAGAACATTTTAACATCGGAAACGAAAAATCTATCATATCAGTGCGTCGATCGTGTTTTTATTGCGTTCTTTGTGGCGATTGGTGTCTTGAGCTAGACACCACGTGTGTTTCTTCCACCATTCCGGGAAGCTAATGTCTCAAATATATAATATAATCTTTTCCTCCGTCTTTTATTTCCTCATAATATGAACAACCCGATAATGAGTCGCGCGATGATTCTCATGAACTCATTGTAAGAAGCTACACTCCCGTCTAGACTAAACAACAGTACGCCCAGCTTGCCCTTCCGTGGATTACGTCACTTCTGCTGTTGTGCTCCCTGCTAAGTTTTCGGCAATCTCCGGCGATTCTATTGACCGTAAGAATATGGAATCCTACTTCATTACCCATTTTGGTACCATGGCACCCACTGGTCTCAACCTCAAACACTGACCCTCCACCTCCCTCCTTTTCCTCTTTACCCCTCCTCTCTCTCTCTCTCTTACTTCTTTTCTTTTTCCTCCTTCTCCCCAACACTGACACCCCCTTACCCGCGCTTCCCTCTCCACCCCCACTCTTCCCTACCCTTCCTTACCCACCTGGCGATTGGCTGCCCCTCTTTTTAACCCTTCTTACTCACTGTCCCTTAGTCATTTTCCTGCTGTCCAGCCCATGCGCCACATCTACTGAAGCTAAGTCTTTTTCTTCTGTTATCGTTTTTGTCGTGTTTTCGTCGTTTTTGTGTCGTCCTGATGAAGGGGTAGTGCCCGGAAACATGTAGATTGTCTTCGTCTTTGTCATTTCTTAGCTTGGTCCAGTTTAAATTTAAGAAAGGTTTTTCCTCCAAGCGGCAGTCACCTGTTTTTCTTGTATAGGCAGCAAGACATCAAGATTTTCATAGAGAAGTTTTTGTTAGGGACAGGGTCCAGTTCACAAAGATTTTGGGATAGTCTCCTTCAAAATGTTTAAAACAAAATACTCAGAAACCGGTTTGAATGAGTCTAGGATGGGACCGGAAAATGAGGAAATGACGATGTAGAGGCAGGATCCGATGGTAGAAAGCTGTTTCAGATTTCCTGAATTTTGTCCGTGAAGTAGTTGCTAAAGTTGGCAGGAAGTCGCTCAGCATCGTGGCCAGCTGGTAGAGGCGTAACAGTCTGCTTACCATGCTTACCAAACTTGTGTACACGGTGCAAGGAAGAAAGGAGATAGATATTGCGTGAGCGCGCATGAAATGTGTATGTAAGCAGGGGTGCGTGCATGCCACCGTTTTGTCTTTTTATTTAAAGCTTCCTGGCTATGGCCACGAGATTGTTTTCTTTTTTGATTCTTTAAATCCTAACCTACTATTTGCAACAAACACAAAATGTGCTACGCGCCGGACTTTCGACCGCTATCTGCTGCTGTTGCTGGCAGTGCCTACCTCGCGGCCCGCCCCCACCCGATAAGGGGGGGGGGAGGTCGGACCGGACAAAGGGCAGTGAACCGTGGGCCGACGGACGGCGTTGGGCAGAAGCAGCGGCGGCACTCAATAAAGTCTGTAGAGAGCTTCAACAACAGGCCTGTCTCTGTTTACGGAGAGAGGGAGAGAGAGGAAAGTTTGAGAGCTGACTCGCTCCATCACACACACACACATATATATATATATACCTAAGTTATCGAATTTGCCCGTATGCGGACAAAAATACTGTAGTCGAGCCTTTTTTTATACTATATGTTTTATGAATATTCACTACTGTGTTGTACTACATAACCTATTCTCATTATGTGGTGATTATGCGGTGATTATATTGTACATACATGTTATATGGTTATTATATTGTGCTTAAACGTGCAAACTTTTAACGATCTTGTGTTCACCGCGCAAAGAAGGAAAGGAAATAATGCAGTAGTGCGCATGAAAGGCGTACGTAAGAAGGTCAGCGGCGTGGATGACACCGTTATGTCTTGTTATTTAAAGCTTCCTGGCTACCAGATTGGGGATTTTTTTCCATTCTTTAAATCATAACCTGTCCTTTCATTTTAGTTCCGTCTCCACAACACACGCGCATGCACACACACATACACACTCTGCCCTTGAAATCGACAGGTTTATAGATAAGTGCACTATTTAAAGGCACAGTAAGGCACAGCCAAAGATTCATATTCTGACAAGGTATTCCTAAGTGTGATGGTTCAACAGCTGGTGCAGTCTAGACATGTTTCCACACGGAAAATTGAAAATGTTACAGTGTGTAGACTCAGGAAGAACCTCGGGGTCATACGTCCGCAGGAAGTAAGGTCAAGAGTGTATGCATTCAGCTGCTGCAAACACTGCGACACTGTGTGATAACACAGGACAACTATCCTCATCAATATACGATGGCAGTTACAGGCAGTGTGGGGCACCTTTCCTGTTTTCTAGGATTTTTTTTGAGGCGAGATATTGACAGTTCAAACTTTGTCATTAGGTTAAGTGTCATATCAACAGGTCTAACATATTACGTTTTCAAAATCTTTCTAAAGAGAAAAATAATGTAGACAGAAATCTAATATACATACTTTTGAACACACAAACGCATGTTGGAGATGGATGCAGAGATGTACAAAGAAAGGAAGACAGAACAGGGAGTTAGAAGGCAAAGAAAGGAGATACATCAATACAACAAGAAGTACTTCAAACGCTCACAGTAACCGTATGCAGACGCATGCGACCAAGGGAGCTTACCGTACCCAGACACGTAGCAAAGAGAGGGTCGAAAGAAAGGGACTGTGCAGATCCTCTGAAGAGAAGATATAAACAGAGAAGAAGAGAAGAAGATATAGAAAGAAAGATCGATTGAATACAGACACACAGACGGACGTTTGGACGTAGAGTGAGACCAGAAAAGAATAATAGCGTGTTTATTTTTTTGCCCACGCAAGTTTCACACGCACGCACGCACGAACACACACACACACACCTGAAGACGCCAAATGCAATGGTGTATAGACAATGTGGAAGGTATTAATTATTTATTGACTTTTGCATAAAATATTAGTTAAAAGTAGTGTTTTCCAAAAGTAGACTTCCAAGGAAAGTATATAAAATGCTATATAACTACAGTTCATACAACAAAGTTGACCAGGTATACATACTACAGTATAATTCTTTTGTAGAGCAATGGCTTTGGTTCTGTGTGTGAACAGCAGGGCGTGGAAAGAGTAACTGTATTTTTAAGAGAATTTAAACAAAGGTAAATAGACTTCTAACAGCAAGAATGGCGTGAAATAAGCAGCAATGATTTGTTTTACCTTTATTGTTGTTTTAAAAGATGTCTTTCGCAATCTTCATTTCTGAGAAATATATGTCCTATACGACTGAAAAGTAACAACTGTCATATTCAGAATTGGAGCCACCATCTGAAACTACCATAAATTATGATGACTCAAGCATTCAATCCTTCTGCGATGATGCTACATATACTGAAAGACACTTTTTTTAATTTGCTACCCAAAAAATTCCGCTTTTAGAGAACAAGATATTCTTCTAAACTTTGGTTGAATCCATCTTTTTTTCGTACGCGTTAGACAATTGTACAAGAATTTTACAGTTTTGCAAGATTTATCTTCATGGCAATGGCAATAAGGAATTTACTGAACTGATCCCTACTCCCAAACATGTCTTGATCCAAATTTAAGCCATGCCGTCTGCATTTGTGTTAGTGTATTGCTAACTTTTATCTAATAGTATAGTTATATATATATCTGCATCCCTATGTTATCGAATTAATGAATATTCACTACTGTGTTGTACTACATAACCTATTCTCATTATATGGTTATTATATTGTACAAACATGCTATATGGTGATTATATTGTGCATACACGTTACATGGTGATTATATTGTACATACATGCTACATGCTGACTATATTGTATATACATATTATTTGGTGATTATATTGTGCATACACGTTATATGGTGATTATATTGTACATACATGTCATATGCTAACTGCATTGCACATACATGTTATATGCTGATTATAGTGTACATGCACGCAATATGGTGATTATATTGCATATACATGTTCACCCGGAACAGTCATGGCGTAACGGCCTGTACATTGAATACAGTAAGTCTCATTCTCTCTCTCTCTCTCCTCCTAACTTCCCTTCCTTCTATATGCACACAGACAGACGGACAGTCCAACTTTCTGTCCGGCAAACACGGGAAATGATGTGTATCAATTTCTCCCTCTCCTCTCTCTTTTCTTTCTCTCTTCCGCCACCGCTCTTTCTGTCTCCCTCTCTCTCAGCTCATACCCTTCCTCTTTATTCTTTTTCTCACTACATCTGAATGTAATCCACGTTCAACGTATGTTATCTACGGTATTACAGTCAACGGGTTACAAGAGTGTGTAATCCTTTTGATAGTGCAAATGTGATTCATTTAATGATTGGTGCTTTTATTGTCATGTTTTTGCACGACAGAAAAAACCTGCTGTTTTACATTCTTTCTAAGCATGCAGCTATTGCAAAGGACACAGGTACATGTATCACTCAACTCCGCTCACTGCCAGAGTGATCCGGGATCAATGCTGTATCCTCGACGAGAGCCAGTGAAACCTTTCATTCCGTACAAACAGTGACAGGATCCAGGTACTCGACCGAGTCCCCTCCAGAGCAAACTTTGCCGGACGTCAACGCATCCGGCTGAGCGAGGTTGACAGATGAGCTCTTCAGGTGTAAAAGCATGGAACAGGGAGAAACTGTACAGAAAAATATGCCCAATTCCTGAATAAACAATAAATTTATATCTGTATTGGTGGGGGAAATAAATAATAAACATGTTTCCTTTTCATCATGACCTGCTCATTAGTGCAGCTGTATGCGCGATCGTGATCGCTTTAAAAATTATGAGTACTAATTCACAGCAGTTTTATCTCATTCAAAAGAAATACAGCAGCACAAGCAAAGATACACTACTATTTCATTTTCACGTTCTTAAACATCTTGAGCAAGAAAGCACCAGTGGTCTGTAAGGTGCAGTTATCAACACTCAAAACCAAAAGAAACGTAAATCGACAAAACGATAGCAACAAACATGAGGTTGACATGAGGTCGCATGGTCTGTCGAGTGTAGCCCTTGAGAATGACGTGCCTGGGGCAAACAAAATTGTCCCTTCTGGCGCACTTAAGTCGGACAGTGGTTTGCGCTCGTGCAGCGTGAACAAAAGCAGCAAGACTAGAAGCTCCCAGACAGACCACCTGTCAGAAGAAGAAGAATGCCAAGACTGGACGCTACAGATCGGGAAAGAGTCATCGGACGACTGCAGGCTGGAAACCCCCAAAGCGTCGTCACACATGAACTGGATTTTGCAATTACCACGACCTGTCATGTGAGCTCGCTTTCAAACCACTGGCAGCACTTGGAATGGAGTAAGGAGCGGACGACCTCGTGCACCACTGCACGACAGGACAGGCAGATCTACGGCGACCACCTGCGCCAACCGCCCCTCCCTGCCGCAGAGACGGCCTGGCCCATTGTCGGGAGCCATGAAGCTCCCATCAGCCAGCAGACTACGGGTCGTCGGTTGTCTGAGCGACAGTTGTGCTGCCGCCGTCGTGCGCGGCGGTCAGAGCTGGCTGCACGACATCGGCAGCAGAGAATGTTATGGGTCCAGCAGCACCTGAAGGGCGATGCCGAGACATTTTTTCTCCGATGAAAGCCACACTTGCATCAGCCACGCCGACAGCCGCATCAGAGTATGAAGGAGGCGGAACGAGAGGTACGCCAACAACATCCTGCAGCACGACCCTTGCGGAGGCCCCAACATCATGATTTGGGTTGGAGTTGGTCTCAATCGACTTGTGTGCCCCGTCGTCTTCCAGAACATCGGCCCTGGACGAGGAAACGGTGTGACAGCACAAGGCTGTGTGGACCAGGTGCTGAGGCCCCACGTCGTGCCATACTTCCAGCAGCACGGCAACCTCAGCTTTCAGCATGACAATGCCCGCCCATACACGGCAAGGCTCACCACAGCCTTCCTGCAGCAGAGCAACGTTCAGGTGATGCCTTGGCCCTCCATGAGCCCAGACCTCAACCCAATCGAGTACCTATGGGACCATCTGCAGAGAGAGCTGAACGCTGTCCAGCCGAGGCCGACAGCAGCTCGCCAGCTGGAGCAGGTCCTCAGGCAGATCTGCGCAAACTTGCCTATGGTGGTGGTGAACCGTCTGGTGCACTCTATGTCCGCCAGGTGTCATTCCGTTGTCGACGCCAATGGGGGACACACCCGCTACTGCCTTTGGACTCGGACGTTTGAGACATTCTGAACGTTTTCTCAGCATGGCGAATGAACACACATTGTACCGATTTCCTCGAAAATAAATCTATTCAAATCCATAAATGAAAGCAAAAAAATTTAAATAAAATCACCAACTCTCTCAGTTTTCGTTTCTTTTGGTTTTCAGTATATTTCCGTGTTAATACATTTGTTTGTTTGTTTGTTTGTTTTCTTTGCCCAAGGGGAACTATATGTACCTCCAGACCCTGCATTCTGTAGTTTTGCGTGATGAGGGATTTCGTCATAAATGTCGCTTGCCTGTTCTCTGGGTACTGGCGGCGCGATCGGAAGCTGATAAGGGTTTGGGAACGCGCCACCACCGATAGACGAAAGTTCCCTGTTGTCTCTTCTTCGACCTGCAGGACACGTAATTCCAATTTGTCGTACGACAAGAACATAGCAAACTTTCACCAACTACAGAACGTCCAACGTCATATGAGACTGATCACTACATCTCTTACATACCAATATAGGAGACCTAAATGTGTTCTGAAGGGCAACAAAAATAAGTATTGTAGCCATTAGTGTCTTGGGACTGACTGTCTGATGACTATTTTAGGACAGAGACGTAAGTAGTGTAGGAATACATATGTGACTGCTGAACTTCTGACGACGAGCAGACTTTTCAAAGAGAATGTGAGAAATATTGTTCCATCAAGAGAAGGGAGCTGGCATGGTTGGGCTACACAACACGGCATAATATACTCGCTAAGACCAACTTTCAAGGCACACTGGCCGGCAGAAGGATGAGAGGAAGGCGAAGGAAAAACATCAAGGAATGGACAGAACTTGGCATCCAAGCTCTGCTACGTCTAGCAGAAGACAGACGAGGATGGCAGAGTTTGTGGGAAGCTGCTATTCCCCTCATCCCGAACTTCTAGGTCACTGAGACGAGACGAGACGAGACGAAACGAGACGAGAGGTAAAATGAGATGATATGAGATGAAGGATGAGAGGAGCCGAGACGAGACGAGACGAGATGAGATGAGAGATGAGATGAAAGATGAGACGAGAGATGAGACGAGACGAGACGAGACGAGACGAGAGATGAAATGAAAGACGAGACGAGAAATTATATGATATCAGATAAAAGATGAGATGAGACGAGACGAGACGAGAGATGAGACGAGACGAGACGAAACGAGAGATGAGACGAGACGAAACGAGAGATGAGACGAGACGAGACGAAACGAGAGATGAGATGAAAGACGAGACGAGACGAGAGATTATAAGATATGAGATGAAAGACGAGACGAGACGAAAGATGAGATAAAAGACGAGACGAGAGATTATATGATATGAGATGAAAGATGAGACGAGACGAGAGATGAGATGAAAGACGAGACGAGACGAGAGATTATATGATATGAGATGCAAGATGAGACGAGACGAGACGAGAGATGAGATCAGACGAGATGAGAGACGAGACGAGATGAGATCTGAGATGAGATCTGAGATGAGATGGAGGGGGGAAGGATAGTTAGAATACCTCTCGACAAGAAGATCAGGACGCCTGCACAGACTGCCACAACAACGACCCCAACAAGAATGGCGCTGCTAATTATCAGCTTTACGTCCAGCTCGCTGTTGGCTGACTGCTGGTGTACGGCGGGCTTGACGTTGAGGGGGTATACCTCTGCTTCCCGCTGCTTTGCATCTGACTCCGGCGGGGGGTCGGCTTCTACAGTAGAAAATGTCAGTATTTCACGTGATACCGTGATGTTATTACATGTCGTACAGGGTCGGAAGTGATAGCGGAAGAGCCAGTCAGCCGACACAGCCACGTTGAAAGTAGGCTACAGAAATTTAAAAGAAGACCCGAAGCTTGGCAGGAAAAATATCCACAACCAGCCGTCTAGAGGCCGCCACACTATCCCTGGTGAATATCAGCTAATATATATTTAGCTGTCCTTCATCAAAGGACACAGCACTTGTCAGTACACAGAGAAGGTGGCGAAGATCATAAGGTAGACACATTTCCATAAGTTTGTTCTCTTACATTCATTTTACGAATAAAT
>SMGT01006411.1:2272-16181 GCA_004794575.1 Lanistes nyassanus
CCCCCCCCCCCCCCGCAGATAGCATTAAAGATAAAACGACGACAATTTCTTTCGCTAACCCGTCTTCTTTCTCATGTAATAGTTAAAAAATACATTTATAAAATGCAGGACCACGTCTAAAAAGTGAACCCGCTCAAAGCCCACCGTCTATTTAAACAAAACATAATACATGACAATAAAACCAAACTAAAATTACGTAAAAATACATTGTTTTAAAAAAACAACGAATAGTGGTTTTAAAGGCAAGATGCGTTACAAGTAAATACATACCTACATCTACAAACATACATATATAGACCTGCGCACCCACTCACACACAAATCTATTAACACAATTAGTCCAAGCGGCCATGATCCATGAATAGCTTGCAGAAGAAAGTTTGAAGGGCATTATAGATGTTTTTGGAAGAGGTGAGTGTTTAGGGCCAATTTAAATCAATGTAATATATGTGCATGACCGATGTCAATAGGGAATGAGTTCCACTGAATTGCTGCTGAATAACTGAAGGCGTGTTCCCCATAATATGTATGTCCTGCTTCACACGCCACGTTACTTTTCAATAGCTGTCCTCTGTGTACTAAAGTCAAAATCAGATGTTGTAGAACGCGCTTAGTTATTGGCTCATAAATCCACTCCCCCTACCACCTTACTACCCCTCCGCCTACCGCTCCAAAAAGTATTGCTTGCACTGTTTTGCATAGATTATATTTCATATGGTTTTTCCTCTCTCGTGATTCTATACGCAGATGCCGAGGTAACTGCAAAGAGGTAGAATTCCCGTAGGTCTTAGCAAAAGTGTCTTTTAAAACTAAGCACAAATAAGCATAACATTAACAGAAGTCAGAACTGCCAGGCAAAATATGTCATATTCGCCATTTACAGCTTGTTCCTGATATGAGCCAATAGGTACGCGTGTTGCTCGAAAAAAATATGTCTACATAATTGTGTTGAATCCCAAAAACCGTGCTACGCAATGCCTAGAATCTTAATTTCTTACAATTTGACCGTCATTTGCAATGGCAAACAAACGAAAAGCACCATATTAAATGTTAAAACACACCCCCGCCCACTTCGCGGTTTATTTTTGTATGTGTACATATGCAATGTACTGATCGACAATATGTCATTTTAACGCGTATTGTTTTCTTCGCCCTGTTTGTATGCGTATTCACTGTAGTGTTATGTTTACGGGAAACTAAAAACAAACACGATCAAGAGAGAGAGAGAGAGAGAGAGAGAGAGAGAGATGCTTTGCAAGTACACATCAACAAAAACATGAAGAAAAAAAGAAAAAGAAATAAAATATTTTATGTATATAAAATATGTATATAAACCTTGGCTATTTTTACAATTTAATCCCTCTTAATTTGCACAGGGAAACATGAACATTGCATTGCATTGCTACCAGTAACAATATCAAAAGCGGAAGACATGCACAGCAGGAGGAGGAGGAGGAGGAAGAATACAGCTGTCAGCTACCCACGCGAAACAAGAACAGGCTATTTCGAGTCTACAGTGTAGATAAAATATCAAATTCGATTTCTCATTTTCCCAGTCAACGCCAAAAACATTCATTTTTATTCACTTTCGCTATTCTACTTTCACTGCACGATAAGAAGTACTAGGACTGATCCCTCGAGATCAAAGTATCTGTGGAGGATTTGCTTGATCCTTGAGACCCACTGCACTAGTGGTACATCTTATGCAGTGCACAACACGGACACTTTCTAATGACCCGGGGAATGAATCCCACCCGCCGTGAAGGATGACGACTCGCGAAACTTCACAGCTGCTTGTGTTGAGCGAGATTTATAGAAGGTTCTACGACACAGAGAACATGCAGTTGTCTGTCTCAGACACTTCACTTTAAGCCCCACAGTTCACAGATCACACGCATCACGTGGTTGTGATGTAGAGGTGACAAGACAGTTGATGACGTCGTGCAACAGACGTAGAAGTGACGGAGTTTATGACGTACTCGTGGCAGAATGAACAAAGCTGCTATATATCGCACTCGCCAAAGATTGCACGATATAGATGCGAAGAGTTCCTCACGTTGTGGTTTCGACGTTGATGTGGTTGTAGTAACTTAGAATGAAGCTTACGACGTAGCGGTGTTGTGTTGACGTGTCTCTCACAAGCGCTGGATCTTGCTGGAGACGACATCGCCGCTAATGTGCAGAGTGTCACTGCAGTCATCGAACTCGTTTTCCAGTTCGCCAACCAGGTGGCCACTCGCCCACACCTGGAGACAAGGAAAGTTAAGAAAGTGCCAGTGTCTCGCTTCAGCGTAGCTTATAAGATCAGTGAGGAAATGTGCTTGTAATAAAATAAACTAACGCTTTCCTGCACGGAAAACAGTCAGGGCGAGGTGGGTGGGTGGAGAGCTGAAAGCATCGCGAGTAAAGACAGACAGTGACTTCTGAGACCTTACTGACAACATACAGAGATTACTGTGCACCATCGAGTATGTAACCTTTCGAAGAACACATTTTAAAATCCCCATTGATTTTAGTTCTTGAAAACTAAAAGAACAACCAAAGCAATGGGTTGGTGCCACCCGCTTTAAATTTCGAATCATAAAGAATAACTGAGCTAGCAAAAGGAACTCTTAAAGCATGAAGCTCGTGCACAGATTTACTGGGTATGGCTAAAGGCTAACTTCAAGTTCTGGTGCAATGCACATTTGTGTGTTTCACACCCTATACTTAGTAGCAGAAATAACCTTACAAGCATTAGGCATGTGAAAGGGGGTTAGCGGAAAGATGCGAGGGAACGTTATACTGTGCTAAAGCAACATTAAAAAAACACAGTTTTAAATTGTATCTGCCTGTACATATGATTCTAATTAAGTCGAAATATGCAGTTCATGCGTCGTGTCTACAAAAGGGAATTAGGTCGCTGTGATACAGCAAATCGACGAACAAGTATCCACAGGTTCAGGGGATGTAACCTCTGCAAAGGATAACTCATGACACTGCTGGAACCATGCAGTTCCTTTACTCGGAGTGTGCGTGCGTGGTTGAACAGAGCTCCGTGAGTTTTCTGAACGTAACATCAATATATTTTATTTTAATTTATTCAACATTTGCAACGCCTAATTCAAATATTCATATCGGTATTAGTCTAATTAAGCCTTAGCCGCTCAGAAATGATGTGAGGCATATAATACTCATGTTAGCTTGGCTCTTCAATTACGTGTGGGAAGGAAAACACTTAATATGCTGTTTAGTGATTTAATGGCCGCTCGGATGTGTCTTGTTTTAGAAACACTTTGCTAATTGGTAACCGGATAAAGACAGGCTGTGGTGTAAGTCGACCAGACGAGCACTTGTGTTGCCTCCCCTTAACTGTGGTTGTATTAGGCTCCACTGGGACCAATTAACATCAGTTATCTCTGGCAGGCATGCAGAAATAGAAATCCGTCCTTGAAATAATCCAGATCAGCCGCCAAAAACGTGTTGCTTCATTGTTCGTTCCTGCTGAGAAGTACGACCGTTGGATGTCCACAATTTGCGCGCTATCTTAGAAATGGTTTCCCTCTTTGCCGGATGATTTACCCAGCGATCTGTGAGACGCAGACAAGCTTGCTTCACTCTTTCTACCCTTCTTGAATCTTTGGCGAACATTGCAGTATAAGACTTCGAGAGATTCACGCTGTGTTTCTGTGCTTACTGGATGAACCTTGTGACCGTACTAATTACAGAATTGTTTATAAACAATTTAGACAGAAAGGATTCTGGGGAAACCACTGCATTTTAGCACGTGTGGAATCCTGACTGCAGGTATGGCATCCATGAGGTGTCGGTTCAGCTGCACACAGCTACATCGTGCGCTAGGTTGTGACTGACAGCCATATGGTAATCTTCTTACAGGGCCCGTTCCAGGAACCCCAATCTAAATCGAGCTTGCACGTGTATGCTAACGGGAGCAAGTACGCTGGAGTGTATTTTCGCATGCATGCTCTCTCTTTTCCTTCTCTCTCTCTCTCATACACAGACACACACACGCATATCCTCTCGCACAACTCTCTCTCACAGTCTTTCTCACCATGTGCAGCAGAAACGTTTGAATGTTGCTTAGGCGAGATTCACTGCCATGGCGATGGACTGATATAGTGATTTGCCCTGTACAGACCAAAATAACCGGGATTCATTGGCACTCGGTGTGACAGTGCGCCAGCTTAGAGTTCTTATCAGTAATTACGGCGACGCTTTGCCATTTGCCTGTGTGGGGTGTGGGAGGTACGGAGAGGGAACCGTTTATCACTGCTCGTTGTGACCCACTTTTCTGCTCCTTCTTCAGACCACAGTTTTGGATAGTGCTTATCGGCTGTACTCTGTAGTACGCGAAGTCGAGGGCATAATCCCGTCTTTTCTTCTCCCCACAAGAACATTTCGCTTCTGCGTTGCTGCTGAGATCTGGATTTTCACTCTATGGCGAGACTATCTGGGTACCCTAGGGTATTCTTTAAAAAAAAAACGCATACCCACCGCAAACGTTCACTCGTATCCCTTCAGCCTTAGTGGCGTTTTTCTTTTGGCTATATAACGCGGGCTGCAAAAGTCTTTCTGACCGTATTCCGTATTAGACTTGAGCAGCTGCTAGCCTGAGTCATTGTTTTCTTGTTTGTGTTTGCTTTTGTGCGCTTGAAGTGCACATCTCTGATCGTCACTCGCGATAGCAACCGCAGACGGGAACCTGCGCGAAACATGTCGCTGCCTGCGAGACTTACAGGTCTTTCTGCGGAGACTGGGCGCTATATGCACCCGGCCCAGCAGGTAAGACTGCGTCGACTGGCTTTCATGTTCGATGAACCGTCGACATCTTCACGCTAACGCGAGTCATTACTAAAAACGCTGTAAAAATATGTCCCCTACGGGGTGCATGATCGTTGTATAACTGCTTTCCCTATCTGAAAGGGATCACTAGGGCGGTTCACTCCGTAAATTTCACAAGCTCTTTAACGAGAGGAAAGGCCATGGAACGCAGCAACTCTCTACTCCACTCCTCACTGTCATATCATACCGCACAGCACAACGCTTAGCGTTCGTAAGACGCAGAAAGGGTAACAGGAGAACGTATAAACACCAGGAAAAACCTTGCAGGACTAATGTTCGTGGTAGTGTACATATCTCCTGTCCACGTTTCAAACTGCTCGTAATTTTCAGGCAGTTAGCGGGTCTCAAAGGAAGTCTTCTGCGTAGAAACGTAAATACTGATCCTCGTGCAACCTTAAACCCCTACGACAGTCTCAGTCGAACGCGATTAGAAAACCGACGACAGCACAAGCCCAGTTCGTTTCCTTCTGATCCTGTTTCGCATTCAGCGTTGATCTTTCGAGACATCCTCTGTGGGAGTCCTACAGTGCGCGACAGGTCAGGCGTAAAAGAATGCGGAGACGGTGACGGGGTTGAAAAGTTGACTCTAGGCTCGTCGGCTGCCGCATGAGTAACCCTGGAGGTAGACAACAACTTATGACGTAATCCCACCTTAACTCCGGTGTCACTTGGTTCAGTTGGGTAAAAGGAAACATGTGGGGAAGATCTAGCTGAACTGTCTTGTAACAAAGCTTTCACTTAGTTTCTACCGAAAAACCTTTCGCAACTTCTCTTGAACGAGAGACTATACAGCGAATGACGGCCTATGCATGGCGTTTCTTCCTCTGCTCACGCAACCAAAGACCAGTTTTGTTTGGAAAAGTGGGGTTGCACTACATATATACCGCAAATTTAATTATTCCAATCAATTAGCCTAGTGTTAGCGATTACACTTCTCCCTAATCTCGGCCCCTATACGCATGCATACAAATTAGCGTGTGAACAAAAATATTTTAGATGCTTATGCCTAGCCTACCATTAACATATTGTACGCACACGCACACACCTTTACACCTTCACACATGCTATTCTTGAGAATGTAGGAATACGGCTGGAAGCTGCTCATCAGGCCTGACACCTTAGTGCACATGCCGGGTCTGGAGATCGAGTGCGGGAAGAAATTCCCGTTTAGCTCCAGGTGGCGCCAGAAGCCAGTCTTCCTCTGATCCTACCGCTGTTACTGCACCAGTACTAGGAACGTTCTGAACAGACGTGTGTAATCTGAGCGAACTGACACAAATTGATGTCATGCATGTGTGATAAGTGTGTGCGCATTCGTGCGTGCTTGCTTGCTTAGGTATATGGGTGCACGTATGTGTGCGCACGCGCTCTGATAGAGTAGCAGGCACGTTCTTTATTTCCGTCGAAGCGCCCTCTCAATGGGACAGGAAGAGAGCCAAAGAAAGAGGTCAGAGGGAGGGAGGGAGGGAAGAAGGGAGGGAGGAAGGGGGAGAGATCAGGGGTGGGGAAAACAAAAATGGGAAGTAACGATTAGGGTTTGACTATCTCCTGTGATTTTTGTCACTCGATGCCACGACTCTGAAACGGAAGCCATGAGCCTCTCCGAATATTCACTGTATAAGCACTTTTTAAACTACATGTCGCTAGAAAACAATTCGGATATAGTCAGTAATTCTTAGAATATATAACCAGGTAAAATGTATTTTTGCAGTGACAAGCCCCTACCTCAAAAAACCTGGAGTGTATTCTTCTAATCTCCAAAGAAAATGCTTTGTTCTGCTCAAATGTGTAAGGACTTGGCACGATGACCTCTTCAGACCACCTGCCGTTTCGTCTACTGCTGCAGGCGACAGACTCCCTCGTCTGTCCTTGACCTTTGGGATCCAGACGCACCTCCACTCTCACAGTAACGGCAGTGCCTGCAGTGTTGCCATTCATGTACTGCACGGCAAAGCTGGGAAATATAAGCAAATATATTAACTAATTAAAATAAAATAAACTCACATATAACTGTCGCTAAACTGACGAGCATAACCAGTGCATATCGTCACTAAAGTGACATCACACGTGAGAGGGTGACATCATAGGTTTAAGTCGTCACTAAACTGACGCGCGTTCAGCAGTTAACACAAATTTGTACAGTTTCTTTCTGCAAGAGCGTATATATATATATATAATTACAATGTCTTGTATATGGGTCTATAGGTACGTGTGTCTGCATAGAGTCAGGAAGATAAAAGAGCGGTGGAGAGGGGGCTGGGGTGGAGAGAGGTTGGAAAGTCGACGCAGTCAAAAGCACGTAGCAAGGAACTGGCAGGCGAACCCGTGCAGCCTTGACCTGTAACGCTGGGGACGCATAGCAACCTTCACCCACCGTTGTCAGCAGAATATCGATTTTGTCAAGAGGAACCAATATCTTTGCGGGACGAATTAAATCTTGACTGGCATTGATTAATCGACGGATCAGTCAAGCCAGCTGCCGACAAGAGGAATCTGATCTCGCCTTCAGCCGTATGCTAATAAGCACAAGTTAAAAGAAAAAAACGGGAAGAGAGAAAGACAGATCCAGAGACTGGCTAACGGAGAAGGAAGATGATAGAAAGCCAAACAATTAGAAGACAGACAGACAGACAGACAGACAGACAGGTAGGCAGGCATGCGCAGGCAGGCAGGCGTGCACACCGATAGGTAAACATATAGACAGGAAGGCAAAAAGGCTGGCAGGCAGAAAGACAGAGGGATGCAAGAGACAGAACGTTTGTGATCACGTGACCTCGAAGTTCACCTGGATGGGTTGTCTTGCACCACGCCAGTGATCAGTATGCGATGTCCGTCATTCAGCCCCCCTTCCGGAAACCTGTAGTGTAAGTTGTACTGTGGCTTCTGCACACAGACACGAAACCTATAGTTGTACTGATCTTCTGCACGCAGACAGTAAACCTATAGTTGTACTGATCTTCTGCACACAGAAAACCTATATTTGTACTGATCATCTGTACACAGACAGAAAACCTATAGTTGTACTGATCATCTGTACACAGACAGTAAACCTATAGTTGTACTGATCTTCTGCACACAGACACGAAACATACAGTTGTTTTGATCTTCTGCACACAGACAGGACACCGATCTTTTGCACGCACAGACAGGAAACCTATAGTTGTACTGATCTTCTGCACACAGACAGGAAACCTATAGTTGTACTCATCTTCTGCACACAGACAGGAAACCCGTAGTTGTGCTGTGATTTCAAAAAAGGCCAGAGGAGATAAATAAATAAATAAAATGTGGATTTTTAACGCGCGAGAACACATTTCATGCACACTTCGCGCGGACGATGGACACAGATACTGGTACATCCCTTTTCGAAAATCCTGCTGCTACTAAACTATCGATTTCATTCTGCTACTTCACCATTGCTTGAAGCGATTCTTTCGACTCCATTTATATCCCTTGCCGTATTTGTTTTGATGTGATTAGCATTCCAACAATTTCACAAACGTCGTCTTCTTTGTCGTCATCACTAACGTCATCCCATGACAGTCATGACAGTGTGAGTGTTCATAAGTCAAAACAAGGAGAAAAGAGAGAGAAACGGGGGGAGGGGGCTGTCTAGATGACTGGCTGGCCGGCTGACTTGATTGGTTGGTTGGTTGACTGGTTGGTTAGTTGGTAAGGTTGCTGCTTCAATTTTACCTAGAAGTGATTTCGCACTATGTAGGGGTGCAGCGCTGCAGGGACTGCGCGAGGAGGATGAGGAAGAGAGAGGAGGCTGGAGTAAAGAGAAAGACACCTGTCGGTTGGTCCGAACGAACAGGTGTCGCATTCACAATGTTCAGGCAACGGGATACGACCCCGTGACTCCAGACCTCCTGGCTTGGTACTAATTGAGAGCGACAGACAGGGGAAAGGCGTGAATACTGGGAGGGAAAAGAAAGATACAGGCGATAGTGTGAGTGAGTGAGTTTTGGTGTTTAACGCCGTCATCAGCGAAGGCTGTACCACGGCGGTACAGGCGAAAAAGTGAGGGAAATAAGAGAAAGGAGGCGAGGGAAACGATGGCGAAAGAATTGTCAGAGAAAGGAGGGCCTGGCGATAATAATGAGGACAACAGCATAAACAAGAAGCAAACTGCAGGAAGTTTTAGAGAATGAAACAGCATTTCATTTTCTAGCACAATATGCGGCGAGCGGAAACCCTGACGTCGACAGCAGGTCGATAACAAGTGCGACGTGACGGCAGGCGGCCTAAATCCCAATACAAGTGACCCCTCGCAAACTGATCGATTTGCGCGCGCTGTACGGGTTCCGAGGCTCCTACACTGCAATATGCATGTTTTCACCTCGCACGGTTTCATATGTAGGACGAAGCTGCTGAAAACGCTCGCAATATGGGAAACGAATTTCGCTGAGAATGCGTTTGGTAAACTCTTTCAGCACGCTCACAGGTTTTCTGCTTTTTGTTGTCGGTTGTTAACCTGTCGAGTATCATCCGGCTGAAAGTGGAACAGTACATCAGCCGCGTTCTTTGCGCTTCGGAATAGTATGCGCTTGCACGACGAAAGAATCTAAAATTCTTTTCGTAAAAATCAAAACAACTTACCGGAGACGACATGCTGAGCAAGTTTCCCGACTGTTGTTCGCTGCCAGTTCAAGATTTCGAGTTAAAACTAATCCAGAACTGACGATCTCAAGCGGAGAACCATCTCTCACAGCCGCGCTCTTGTGTCGTCTGCTGCTTACCCCTGACCTAAGCTACACACTGGTCACGTGGCACGCTGACTAGTCGGTGACGCGGAGTGCCTGGCCTCCTCGCAAAAAAAGTGACCCAGGACTATTCATGCAAGCAGAACGAGGTTAACGTTTCCAGTACATCTTGAATGAAGAGGACTTTTTTAAAATTTAGCTGCCAATCCATAATTTAGAGATCGACTAAATTAGCCTGTGCAAAATAAAATAAGCGTTTATTTCTAATTGTGGGTATAAGAAATTGGTGGTCAATAAGAAGCAGATGATGACATATCAGACATACCTTCAAGGTTCCTATAACTGATTATAAATTTCAGGTATACTATGTAACAAATATTGTCAACGCCCATTTCGGTATACCAGTTCCCCTTAAAACTGTTATATAGTATAGACCTCGTGCAGTTATGTCTGATCATATCTCCTCGTGTCTGACTTTCCAAGAACCCGCTTTTCGTTCTATTCCGACACGGGAAATGTCTGAGCAAGGTAAGACAAAGTTAACTAATCAGCGACGTAGTTAACGTTAACACTAATCGATATCACTTGAACTTGAGTGTGAACAATGTTATAACACGTGCAGTTAAAATAATGTTAGAAGCTTTCATATTTGTGTCTTGTATGTGGATGTGGAGATATATATGTATATACTATTTTATATATATATATACTTCGAGCAAGTTAACTTTATGATCGCTTTCCTGACAGGGAAAGAGGAAAAAAAGTTAATGTCAAGCCTGGCCCGCAGCTCTCAATTGTAGAGGTGATTTGCAGGCCATTTCCAAGAAAGGCTAATACACAAGAGAGGCTAATACACTTTCTTTCATAAAAGTCTCTCACGAGTTCTCTCCCTTAAACCTCCTCAAAACTTCCGCTGGTTTCTTAGTTCCGCACGAGATTTTACAAATCAGAAAGTTGTCGGAGGGAGTGAATAGATTTGTGTAAGATTTGAAACACTTGGAGCACGTGTTATTGTCTTATGGAACTATGGAAACCCATGAAACAGACACAGAGACAGAGTGAAGCTGAGCAGAGCAAGGTAAGGGAAGGCGCGAAAGGTTGTTAGGAATAGGAAGAGGAGGAGAGAAAACAAACATGGAAATGGCATTCACGCTCATGCACAGAAGCTGCATGTATACGCACTAGCACGCACGCGCGCAGACAAACGTAGGCATGCACGGACGCACACCCGTGTTAATGGGTGTATGAGATGAAGGAAATCTGAATCTTAAAACACATTTCGTGGAAAAGTTAACAAATATTTTTATTCAAAAAGCGTTATTAAAAAATGAACAGAAAGCAAATCCCGTTCTTTAGAAACACATTATCATAAGGTGACAACAAAGAACTTTACCAAGCAAAAATGAACAACAACAAAACAGATTAACAAAAACAGAATCAACATATGTGGGTGCAAACAGATAACATCGAGAACTAGATATTTAAATGAATGCATAATGAAGTATAGTTACATGTCATCTTCAGTACAACATCTTACAGAAGAAAATCAGTCTTGGAAGGGACGGAGAGAGAAGAAATAACAAACTGGATTCACATACCAAACAATAAAAGGGTACCGAAAAGTTGGTGGTACAAAACTTGCATCAGCAAAAAGTGTCGGAAAAGACATCCAAACTTCCCTGATCTAGGAGTAAGAATTCAGCCGTACGTAACAAAGTTGCTATAAAATCAGAAAAAAAACTAAGAAGATAACAGAACATTATCTCAAATTACAGAAGAATGATGCCTCCACAGACAGATGTGATTGTCTTCCCCCAACACTTGCATACTGTGATCTTCCAGTGGAGGAAGAAGGCTGATAAATAAGAACATGGATGACATAATCTGACATCAGAGACGTGCGTCTCTGTCCGAGGATGGAAGAGCAGTGTGACTCGGCCGTCTCCGGCAGTCTTCCACTGTTGGCTCTACAGCAGACAATGAAAGCAGCCACACAAAAGTAATGCAACCGTTTGCGACAAACATTTTCATCGCATTTGGATAGGAAATGTGCATTTACTACTCGTCCTAGCTAAGGCTTTAAAGACAATGTGTCTGAAACAGAAGCTTTGTAACCATTTGCAGAAGTTAAACTCCTTTGAGATGATACAGTTGGACTAATTTTTGTTAATTAAAAAAATAGACTAATAGTTCCAGTTTGTTAGACAGCATTGCAGAGTATGTCTCATATATTTACAGAACGATTTTGTCCGTTGTGGCTCTGGTTATGTGTAGTTAAACGCCCAACGCATGAGAACTCTTTTCATAGAGAATCGGGGGCTTCGACAAAAGAAAAATAAACAAAGTCATATTGTATAAGCTTTTGAAGAAAACACTAATAACTAACTGCTAACTGTTTTTTTAAGAGGACGAACGTGTATTATTTGACATGGCTAGGGTCGGGAAAGTAGAACTCATGTTCATCCAGTGAAGGAAAGCTTTGTCTTGTGTCGAAAGGGGATATTCATTGTACAATGGTATTAAATGAACTGTTTATACCGACAGCATGTACTCTGGCGACACAGGCAAAGTACACCGCTGTAGGTACGAAACAATCATCGTGACCGTTTAGCAGACAATTTTTCTTCTCGCATAACAGACTGCTCTCCTGGTCTCGCCCAGCATGTGCCGATCAGCTGTAAAGTACACCGCTGTCTGAATTGCAGTCATCCACAGAGCTTGCAATTGCCGGCGTAGCAGAGTGATTCGCCCCTGACTGTGCCTTACTAAACTGCCTTACCTACTCTAGCTGAGTGGGTACTTAGGATACTCAGAGTTTCCACCAGAAGAATGGGAGTAGGGGAGACAAGACAGCGGCACAAACTCAGCACCAACCCAACCCAGATCCCCGTGCTAAGGATAAAAGAAAGAAGTCATCGAAAAAACAAATAAAAAAATGTTTACACATTTACCTAGAGATGTATAGCCATCTTTACTACATTTTATTCTTAACAGAAAAAAACGTTATTTCTTACACACGTTCTTAAAACATATTTTTCTCGATCCCTGTTGCAGTGGCGATATGGAAATTTGTTCTGCAACGGTATTAGTAAATACTAGACGGACGCGTGTCATTTCGGGTCCACAGATGCTCCACAATATTTTATCTCGAAATAACCAGTACTGTACATCTGTACAGCCTGTTTTGGGACTTAATCCACTGAGCAATCTTTAAAAATTTGTTTCCCTTGCAGCAGGTGCCTTCTCGAGTTCTCTTTTCATTTAAATACTTGGAAACGTCGGTTTAAAAGGAGGGCTAAGTAGGTAAAGAGAAGGTTTGGGGAGGGGCTAGTCTGCTGTCACGAAAGCGTCTATGCAGAATACCAATATCAGTACAACCACCAGTGTAAGAAAATACTGTATATACATTTCACCCCCCCCCCCTGTACAATCACATAATTAAGTACACCGTTAGCAAGAACAAGAGTTCAAGTGACTCCACAAACCAACAAACCATGAAACAAACTGATGTGCCACTTGGTAATGGTAGTACTCAGCACTTAGAAGTGGAAAGTCAGTGGTTGCATAATCTCTGCTGCCAGTTTGAACCATGCATAAGATTGGGAAGGGGTATTAGGTTAACCGTTTGTAAAATCATAATATATTTTGTGATTCCTTCCAGATTAAAGCTTTGCATGGACAGGAATAAACAGATTTTCCTTCTTAAATGCTGGAGTTTTTTTATAACGTTTAACATAAATATTTTCAAAATTGACTATCTAAAATATCTAATATTTAAAATCATTACAGACCCAGTCAGAAGACAACAATCTGGGCAGTATCAGGATAAAATCTGCAAACAGATTTTTCGGCCGCCCTATCTTAATGTACAAACTACCATGCCCAACTTGTGTACATGGTTCCTCTCTCACAAATTTCCGACCAATTTCCGACAATACTTTTAGGACCATTTTTACACTTTAAAAAATAAATCCATGAACAGTTCTCTCTAGTCAGAAATGCCTTAGCGTGGACATTTTACTCCACAACTGGGACTCTGTCATCAATTTGCCTGCGACACCGAGGACAGGATGTGATCTGATGGCTACATGACTCGCAGACAGTAAGATGTCGGCATGGCAACAGTACCACGTTGGCTCGATTGTGTCGGCATACGCGGCACTTCTCTGTATCACTGGTTGTGGGGACTGTAGTTCTCAGGCGATAGTTCGTCATCTGAAACAAGCCAGGAAAAGTTACAGAGGTCTTCAATAAATGTTTATTTCCCTATTTTTTCAGGCCCATGTTTGCTGAAACTGTTTACAAGCTTGTCCCGAATTCAATCTTACCATACTAAGGCAGCCGCTCATATCGTTGGGGGGG
>SMGT01006411.1:42181-61950 GCA_004794575.1 Lanistes nyassanus
TGATTCTTTGTAAATACTTTGTAGATATTTGATGTTGTCGAGCCAGATAGTGTTTTGAAATATATGTTGAATAACAGTTCGCTGCAGTTGAGTGTTTTACGAGGGTGGGGGCTCTTGAGCTAGTAGTGTTTTGCCTGTGAGAGACTGAGCGAGCGTGTCGAAGTATGAGAATCTTTTCCCTCGGAAGATTGCTCTAGTTGTTCACATTATTTCACAGCATCGTCACCCTTTGGTTTAGATACCACTGACCTAAGGCAGTAAAGGTTTTGGTGACGATTGCTAAACTAAATCTACATTTACAAGATCGCCATAAACAGTTTGTTCAATAATTCTCAAAAGTCGAAGTCCAATAAGATTAGGTACCCGCCCGCCGTGACACATGACATCCTTTAGAATTAAATTTACAAACTGTTAGAATTAAATTTACAAACTGTTAGAATTAGATTTACAATCTGTTAGGATTAGACTTACAATTCCTTGCAAACTTCGACCAGAGCAAGGGTCACTTCGTTACCTATTAAGCTGTTTTCGAGTTAGATTTTTAAAAACTGAAGTCGACGCACCTTCTTCGACAAAGCAATTATTTTAGAATTCTGAAAGACAATCATCTTAGCTAACTGAATACGATTTACAATGACGTTATGGAAAAAGTCTAATAAGAATCTACAACATGCTGTTCACAAACATGACATCAACACTCGCATGAGTCAATACACTGCCCAACTTGCGACAAAAGGAAGGATACACATGCACGACAAACCTCCGAACTCTGCATTGCAACACCACATTACAACAGTTAAACAGGCACAGCTTACGTCGTTCAGACATTTTTCGTGGAAAGACTGTTGATACCATACCCCACATATTATGCGCACATGAGTCACACCACGAGACATCAATAGATGTACAAGAGTATATGCGCGTTATGTATGTCCTTTCTAAAAAAGAAAAGAAAAGAAAAGAAAAGAAAAACAAGTGACTGCCGCTTGGAGGATAAGCCCAAATTAAATTTAAAACAAAGGAACTGGACCAAGCTAGAAAAGGACAAAGACGAAGACAATCTACATGTTTCGGGGCACTACCCCTTCATCAGGACGACACAAAACGAAAAAAACGAAAAAGAAAAAGACTTAGCTGCAGTGGATGTGGCGCGTGGGCTGCATAGCAGGAGAATGACCAAGGAACAGTGAGTAAGAGGGGTTAAAGAGGGGCAGCCAATCGCAAGGTGGGTAGGAAAGGGTAGAGAAGGGTGGGGCCGTCGGTGTGCGAGAGAGAGTGGGAGGGAGGTGAGAGAAAAAGTAAAAGAGACGGAGGGATGAGGGGGTTAAGGTAAAAGGAGGGAAGGGGAGGGTCAGTCTTTAAGGTTGAGTCCAGTAGGTTCCATGGTACCAAAATGGGTAATGAAGTAGGATTCCATATTCTTACGGTCAATGGAGTCGCCCTTCATTCTCCAGATATCACAGACCCTCATGTTGTCAGCTGTGTGTGGGTGTGTGCTGAAATGCCGTGCAACTGATGTGTTTCTGCAGTGTTTAGTGTCAGCTAGATGTTCTGTGAAGCGGGTGTTGAGAGTGCGTTCTGTCTCCCCGATGTAGAATAAAGTGGGACAGAGGGTGCATGTGATGGCGTAGACGATGTTACTGTTGGTGCAGGTGAAGTTGCGCTTGATGACAAAAGTGGTGTTGGCTGTGTGGAGTGTTGTGGCGGGGTTCAGGTAGGGCAAGTGTGGCAATGGGAGACATTGAACAGGGTGGAGCCGCAGGAAGGGTACGGGGTGGTCGGTTTGAGTTTAGAATGTACTCGTAGATCTCGCAGGTTCTTATCCCGCCGAGATGCTAGGAGGTTTTTTTTTTTGTTGTTGTTGAAGAGGTGGGGTTCAGACTTAGACAACAGGTGCCAGTTGGAAAGGAGGATCCTATGTACTGCTAGGTTGTGAGGGTGGTGGGTCAAGACAGCGATCGGCCGGGGTTCCGTGTGTCTGGAGTGGTGGGAGGGCAGGAGTGTGAGTGCACGTGGTGTAGCGGCAACATTCTGTCTAGCAGAGTGCAGAAGATTGGGAGAATAGTTGCGGGCGAGGAAAAAATCTACCATTCTGTCGGATTGTTCAAGGAAGTCGGTGTTATTGGAACATAATCTGCGGAGTCTTAGAAATTTCGCAATTTCTAAGACAAAAGGACAAAAGTCATAATAAATCATTTATTGTTTATGCTAAACAAAACGAGCAAAGGAATGGCCACTCAAACTTTAAAAAAAGACACTAGGACCAAGCAAATCCTCAAAATAATGTGATCATGCCGATGCACAAACATGGGTACAAGTACGTGCTGACAACTCTCCTAGCTGGAACTGCTTGGTGACATGCAAACAGAAAAACATACTGCCACAGATGCCAGTGAATGCAAATGACTATTTAATACCAAAACTTTGGAGGCGAACAAAACTTCGAATCAGATGTAAAGCGAAACCAGGCATTGAGTTCTACGCCAAATGGACAAGGTGTCTCTTTTGCAAGAAACTATTTGTTTAAAAAAAAACGAGAAAACAAATCGACCATAACCCACCTTAGTGTCTGTCACTTTTTCAGAAAGTCAGTTGATCGCATTGATACAGATTACGAATAAAAAAACACAAGTCTTATTTACTTATGTGAATGTATAAAACGACTATACTAACCTTAAGCTGCTTGGATCTTATGTTTCAGTTTATCGTTTTAGTTATCAGTATTGTTTTTCTTGGATGGGATGGAGTCTGCATTTGTAAATACTGCTCACATGCCCCTTGCTGGTAAAGAATAATTAAAAAAACACGGAAACTGGAAACTGGAAGCGTGCTTTTAAAAGCTTCCCATGTTTTCCTTGTGTCGTCTACAATACCATTGTTTTTCGTCAGCGAGCAACTCCATAAGCTTCGGCACAACTTGTCATCATTTTCTGTACAATACCAGCGTGCGGTCAGAATTCTCTGAACGACTAAAGCATCAGTAACTTTATATGCTTCCTTACGACTATGTTTATGCCATTTCAAAATCCTCCTCACGACTACAGATGCGTTACGTCACAATCATTTGTGTTATTGTATCCACGTGCTGTGTGATGTCAAGGTGCGCCTCAGTTTTCAGAATCAAAACGTCTCCAATGCACAGCAAACTCACTTCAAGCAAACAGTTAGCCAGAGTTGAGCAGTATTGCTAGGAGAGTGCGGGAATCCATCAACCACTTGAGTTAAGAACTTACTGGGCCGGACTGAATCCATATTGGAGCTATGGATCTATACTCGTTACTGCTATGTCCAGCTCACTCCTGTGCTGCCAACTGTCGAAAAGGAGTCGAGGGATGTCCTTCCCCTTGTGCATGCAGAGACGGTTCTAGTTTTTTTCGTTCAGATGTTTCAGATAAGAATATCTTAGTACATAGCCGATGCAGAACGCACTCCGATCTATCTTTTAACTGTCTTTACACGTTGCGCATTTAGCGATGATTTAGGGTATACATTTTTTGGTGCTCATGGTAACACTATACGCCATGTATTATAAAGGTGTTGTGTAGAAGGCATTCTGCTCGCTTTACTGTGAAGTTGTTGTTGTTGTTTTTTTATAAAGTGTTTCCACAACTTAGAATGTTTTCAAACTTTTATTCTGACCATGATCCATAATACTTCTATTTTCTGATTCCAACGTTAGCAGTAACTTCGCTAGTTGTGTTTCTTGAAATACGCTGCGCAGTGTGTGAAAGCCATAACAGTAAAGGAAATGCACACTTCTGAAACAAACATTCACAGAATATTTTTAAACCAGTAAAAACTCCTTTCTTGCCATGGTAAACACGTATTTCTAACAACCTATTAGTAACATTAATTTTACATGCCACTCATTCGGTAGCCTCTCTCTCTCTCTCTCTTACACAAATACTAACCATACAGAAGTCACAACGTCTTATTGTATATTTGGTTTAGCTTCTGTTTGTATTGTTTGTATAGTTTTGTACTTCGTATGTCTGTACATACATGTTTGTGGGTCAAACGCACGGACCACGTCCTCTGAACGCGGTAATGCGCTCTATAAATTTATTTACTAATAATAAAACAATATTCCCAACTCTTTACATACAGCGTGCACCCACTTCAGCAATCACCAGCACCACCATTGTTCTCGTTTCTACTTTGACTACTGCAGCTGCTGCTGTTACGCACGAACCCGATATACCCACCAGCGGGTTGTTCAAAGTCCCACGGTGACAGTAGGGACATAGATCTTGTTCTGGACAACACCTCTCGCACGTGCGTGCCCTGTGACGGCAGGAGTAAAGGACCTCGTTGTGTGGGTTATTGTTGCAGGAAAGACACATCACCTGTTGACAAAAATTTTAAAAACATAATAAAATAAATATAAGAACACGAGTAACAGTTAGGTAATTTAAGAGATACAAAAACTAAAATTTTCTTATGACTTAACAAGAATCTGTATAGGCAAGGTACAGTTATAAGAGTTACAAAATCTTTTCTGCTTAAGCCACGGTCCTGATAAGAATGTAGTTAATGTGAAGATGACAGTTCAAGGGTAATCAATTTCTCGAGAGAAACAGTATAACCGGGGGGACGCGGTTGTTTTTCCCAATTACAGTTTTGTCCCTGCCAGGGCAATCCTTCGGGATTTGAAAAAATCTCAACCGGGAGAGCATCATCATTAATCTGAGCAGATATTTGTGAGATAAAGCTTAGTGCGGGAAAAGATTTCAGACGAAACTGAAAAAAAGTTATTTTGTCATTTTTTCTGTAAAAAAAAAAAACCAAACAAATTGCCAGAAGTCAGTAAAAGTAAAGTGTCACGAGTTGGGGTATGGTGGGTCAAATAGATTGCACCATAGATTCTATGTGTGACCCATAAATAGCCCTCTTGCTGTAATTAAGCCTATAATCCCCTTGTTTAAGCCGCCATCGCTCACGCCCTCGGATGAGCGTAGCTTAGGTGTCAAGGGGTCACTGTTCGCACCTCTAGTCAGGGTACTGGGACTAGAGCGAGGGGCAAGGTTTTACTGGCCCCGGGGGAACAGCTGGGAGCGGGACAATGGCTCAAACAGTTGTCAGATACAGTTAATGAGGGAGGGGGAGATTGCGCATCAAAAGGAATCTGTTAACGCGTAACGTCCGCCACCAAGGGCTTGGGTGTAGCCAGGAGGTGGGAATTACCAGGGGGTAGGGATGTCCACTCGAGGTGTCCATTTAGGGCCGTGTTCGTGTCGTTGACACGGGGTGTGGCTTCTGCTGTCTCTGTCCTGATTGGGTGATGTATGTAGCTATCTTGATGACCACGTGTGTGTTAAATCAGTAATGTACGAATGAAAGGTGAAAAGAAAAGGACTGGTTTATTACGCCATTTTTTGCCAAAACTCCTGCGAGAAGAGCTTTTGCCAAACCTGAAATCTGCTTATAAGGAGTCGAGATTATTATTCAATCTGTAAATAATAGGCTCTTGTTATTTCACTGTATTACGGAGTCTTGTTATTTCTTTTGTTGTGGGGAGATTGTAGGTGGATGGGGGCTCGTACCACGGTGTGCTGCGAGATAAGCAGATAAAAATCGTAATACAGTTATAAATAGTCTCCACCTACGCATATGTCGTGATCTTAACGGCGGTCGTGTGGGGCGAGGGCAAGGACGACGCGTTAAGCGAAAAGTAAAACCCATGGACGACATAAAGACTTACAGTGGAGTCATATGCGTGAGTAGTCTTGGATGATGTGATCAGCTTGTGTTTAGAGTTTGATCTGTGCGGTTATATAAAAATTGGCTAGTACCCTGTTACTTTGCGAGTCTTGATCTTTGCAGAACTTTTGCGAGAGCTTGCTTATTAAGAAGCGAATAAAATTTACCGATGGAAGACAGAAGCTTTGCATGTGCTGTTTTGCACGAGCTTGTCCTCTGGGTTGGTCAAGGTCTCTCAAGGTGAACAGAGGAGAGCTGACGATCGTGAGGAGGCCAATGACACTTTGGTGGCTTTCTTGTCGATACGACCAGCACTGGTTGAAGGAGATGTTGCATCGCTCTCGCGTCTCACGACAACGCGGAAGGTGGTTGTTGAACACAGCTCCGCAACAAAAACATCGAACGTCCTGATGAATTTCATCATAATAGTATCCGTCTGCCGCCAGAGTTGTGGCAAACTGGTTAACGCGGCTATTTTGACCGCCCCTGTACGATGCGAATCGCCGGTCCTCAAATCGCATCTCCGGAAAAATGCAGCCCATATCCGGTCCTTCAAGCACTGGGTTTAAGAAGACTGGCGTGGCAGGGCTCACTGTGATGGTCGACGATTGAGAACGAAACATGCCCCAAAACTTTGACCTCTTGACAATGTCGCTTTTCCGAAAAAACTTCTTACAATGCCGCGTTCCCTGTTGCAGGTGTTTCTGCCTTTTGCGAACTCCCTCAAAGAAGAACCTCTTTAAGTCCGTCACTCTTACAGAGGAAGTGGCCTTCCTTCTCAATGTTTGTGACAGCGTGAAAGTTAATCGTGCGCAGCTTACTACTAAAGATAAAGTACAACTATTAGGAGACACGAAAATTACCAAAAGAAAGACTACATTCAGTTTTTCTATCATTTTGTTTCTGTATGTGGATGCTCTTCTTCCTTTTTTTGGCCTTTAGTCCTGTAGGAATGTCTGTGGCGTTCGGCTCTAATCTTTTGTGGCTATGACGCAAAACCTGAAACAAAATTGACATAAACAGAGTCAGGAAATGCGAATCAATGTTAATAAAACAGATTGATTTTTTTCTTGGATTTTAACATTATATAGACTCCATTTTTCCTTTCCGTGAACAGTAAACTGTCTCTTCGCACTGGCCATCTTAGTGCGGCTATCAGTCTGGTGTTTTTATAGTGCATAGCTTCGTAATAAGACCTCATCTCCCGGCGTATAGTGCGAATTCATCGCGAGATCGAAGCACTGTCCATCAAAACGTACCTACCTAAATGACCTATTGGTGCTTTTTGCTACGAGAACATTTGGACATTTGTTTCCTTTTAGTTGCCTTTTGCTTGTTAAGAACCCTTTTGCTAATCTGATCTTTTTTGCTAGATCTTTTTCCAGTAGACTTCTGTAACTATTGTTAGCCTTTATCTGCCCTTTGTGGCTTGAGCTAGTCATTGCATAGTGGCTGATTTGTCGTGTTTACTCCCATTTTATTTTGGGAGGGGGGCGGGAGTTGTGTTCAGCTTTCCATTGTGACAGTGTATAACTCTACACCGACACATTAACGTCTGCCGTGAAGTATTCGTGTTACACGGGGATTCAGAAATTGCAGAATGTGAAGGAGACAATCATTTTACTGGAAAGAAAGATACCAATTTGCAATGAAAAGCAAGGGTTCGTCAGAATTATGGGATACACAGTGAACTGGCCTGTGGACAGGGAGATCAGAGATCAAGGATCGGCCTGAAGAGCTAGAAAAAGCACAGAAAAACTGGAGCCAATCAAAATACACTCATACGTAAAATATGCTAATCTCTTAGTGTCACCACTGAAAACGTTGCAGTTTCCTGGAAGATCTTTACTGCCTATACCCCACCCCACCCCTAACCCACCCCTTACCCTTCCCCTAAGCCCCCCTCCTCCCGAAACAACCCCCTGTCCCTTCTTCCCCCCGTCCCCAAAAAGACCTGCGAAAGTTAGCTCGCCATTTGATTGGCTCCGCTTTTTACACATCCGAAATAGAACTCGTCATTTGATTGGCTCCAGTGAATTGGAGCTTTTACGTGCTGGAAATGACACTGTTAGTCGTGTGATGTCAGTGTTCCTATTCACCTACCTATCGTCGGTGGGGTCCTGTTCCTGCTTCGCCAAAGAACGCACATGAAAGGTTTCTCAACGGCAAGTCTGCGATTATCAAGACTCGTGAGGCAACCCCAAGTCATCGCGTGCAGCGTGTGTGGCCCCTTCTGTGCCACAGACTGTCGTGCGAACTGTGACGTCAGAGGGAAACCCGACTGCGTCTTACTACAAGTTATCCCTGTTTGTAGCCAGATGGCAGAGCATTTGTATGGTAACGGTCGTGCAGACCTAGCCTAGCCTGACAGAAAAGCCCAGCGACACTGCTTATAGTTATGTTTCGTACGTGAATAATATTTATCTTCCACTGTGTTACTGGGTTATGCGATTCTTTGGGGAATTGAGGCGAACAGGGATCTCGAGTCGTGTGAATGCATTGTTATTTAGAGAATGTCATAAGTAATACAGTGTTTTACTCTGCCCTCGACATTGTCGTCCTGTTGACGTCGGTCGTAAGAACGTGATCACGCGAGATGACACGTTAGGAGTAGAATAATGATATCTGAGAACACAAGAGACAGGATACATGATTCACTCATGTCAAGCGCGAACCAAGTAAACGTGAACCAAGCCTGCTGGCTTTTTTTATATGTAGGTCACGCGCATGAATACTCTGCGTGCCGAAAGTTCTCTGTGCCCCATCGGCTAGAGATACAGAGCTATGAGCGCTATGAATTTTACGAATAGCCAAATTATTTGTTGGGAGAGGTACACAACATTGATGTCACCTGCAAGTCATTAGAGATCACAAAATTTGTTAAGAACAAACCGAAACTTTAAAAAACCGATAGTAATAAACAGGTAATTTGACGACGTATGCAATTTTCATGTGAATAGAAGAATTTCATGGTGACATTTATTTTCTACTTGTATGTATAGTGCATTATCCCTGATGTTAAAACTGAAAAGGTGGAATTCTATTATACTCCAGTCTCCCACATAGACGGTGGGCAGAGATAAATAAGTAAATGACATTCGAAAAAAAATTTGATCAAGGCCAAAGACAGACAGACAAGACAAGAAAGAAAGCAAGTCGCGTTTTTTTAGTGCATGAACAGTAAGTTAATTTTGTTTGGTTGAAATAAACACAACATTTCAATATCAACTTCTGTTGAGTATCGAGTTTCCGATTCTCTTAAGGCCATCTTGAGCAGATTGTAGGCTAATTTTAGTAACCATCTATGCATACTGGGTAAACGAATCGAATAGAGCCGGAGAAGTGTGCAGTGAACGCTCACTGCTGGCTTCCCTTGTATATTGATCACGCACATGAATCTTATTAAAGCCAAAAAAAAGTCCTTTAGTCATGTACGTAGTACATCGACACAATGTCGGCCTAAGTGCATGTCGTGTTCATAAAACCCTCCCAGCTTGCAGCTCTAGATAAAACTAGCATGTCGCTCTGACCCAGTCATGCAGCTGCGCCCTTCAGCATTCTCCAATCAATGACGTTTCTCAGCCTGTGCACGCTGTTGTGCACATCTAGTTTAATATTTTGCCTCATGCACGCCATCATTAAATCCAGTTGCGTTAAGCGAACTTCAGATACAAAATCCGATAACACTCAATTCTCTGACAAAGCTTTTTTCAGCGAAAATTCTCTTCAAATGTTAGTTTAATTTGTTTCTTCTTTGTTGGTGATCGCGTTGTGAAGTTACTATATTTTGTTCGCGCATGTAGACAGGATTTTGGGTCTCAACCACTGCCAGTCTACAATATGTCGGGTGTTGAGTCATATCAAGTCCCGAAAAATTCGAAAACAGGCTTATCAATGTTGTGTTGTTTCGTGAAGAGCTTTGACAGATGAAAGTTTGAATCGCAGAGGTATGGATATACTAAACCAAGGTGAGTAGTCTGTTAGGTCTGGTACACAGAGCATTAATATCAAAACTGTCTTGTCCGCACAGACCAGCTGCCAGAAGGAGATTTTGGCCGTTTTGTTACAGACAGAAGACAGGTCAAAATTTTAGCTGCAGTAAGACTGACAATGTGATAACTAGTAATAACTAGTAATTTATCTGTTTCAGCATATTGAATGGACATCGATTTCTGTGAATAGCACACATTACTGTCGATCTTTCCTCAGTAATCAGTTCAGATTTCGTGTAATTTTAGTAGTCAGAATGTCAGTATGAACTGCAGCCGGGCCTTAACCATGTAATGTAGTTCCTGTGTTTATACCATGGCGAAGGTTCGCTAGGGAGTAACTTGACCCAGCCTGGGTCACTGGGTGTGTCGCCACTTTCATTTTTCAGCTGCTACATACGCTTTTTAAAGACCCCTACAAGGGGTCTTTAAAAAGATATCAACACGATAGGGCTGAAAATTGTGGCTTACTTATAATTGTATACGTCATAACACAAACTAGAGATTTTAATGGCTTGGGTGATCCATAAATATGTTTGGTCAGTCAGGAAAGCCGTGCTTTCAAACTCAAAACCGTACATCTGTAGAGATGTTCAGTGGGGAGGAGAGAGGCTGTTTTGGGTTTTTTTCCAGTTTCCATGCTTCAAATATCAGTGACCTTTCTAGTCTACACCTACTAGTTGAATTTAAAAAATAGTATTTACATCTTACTAATGCTTATCATCAATTCAGAAAAAATAGCTCAACATTCGAAGAGAAAAGGCAGGCAGTTTTCATGAGAAACAAACACCACTTAATGCATGACCCATGGTACGAATGTACGATTCACCTTCGTTCTCATTCATTTATAACAGTTGTCTATATTTCACCAATAGGGGTCGGTGTTTCACCAATAGTGGTCGGTGTTTCACCAATAGTGGTCGATGTTTCACCGATAGTGGTCGATGTTTCACGTGTCCGATCATAGATTACGTGAAGTTGGTAAACGAACGCTTACCTTTAACTTCGCTGGGAGTGGAGAACTTTTTCAGGTTTCTAGCATGCGGGTATTTAGCAGAAAACAAAGGGGAAATTTGCTGGAGTCGTTGTGCCAATATCTTGTCTAACACGCTACTTAGATTTTTTCCGGTGAAGCTGGGATGAAAGGCTTTCTTGACCTGTGGAATATTTGCCGCTATGACACTTCGATCATGGACCCTAAAGTTATAGGGTCCCTTGCTTCGTTTCTGTGACTGTCACAGAATGGACTGAATTTGCTGTGAAGGCCACACCAATGTATCAATCAATAAACCCCCCCTCCCGCCAATAGAATAGATCGAGCCCTACGTGAACACCTGAAGAAAACCACGGCTATATGTAGGTCACAGAAACATAGCTGTCTCGCACCCTGTGCCGCTCGTGGTGCCACTGAGATCAACACGCTGAGCCAAGTCCCAGGCTGCTAGGTCATTGCTTCAATGGTTGGTTGAGCCAGATAATTATGTAAGGGCATATAGTCAAGGACGAGGTCACAAAGAATGCCAACACGTGCTTCTGTCAACCGAAACATACATTCTTTGATATTCCTGTAATAAGGAAGTAGATCCTTGAAATAACGCATCTATCCGTGTGGTTTTGCTCATGTGGGGAGTGTGTCATAATTCGAACCAGTCTGAAGAAATGCGAAGGGTTTCAATTTCGATGCTAAACAACTGACACTGTCATTAATTTGATTTATAAATAAAAAATATTAGTTTCAAATTAAGCAAATGGTTGAAATACGAAAAAAGTAACACCCGTTTTTCAAAGATAAATATTTTGGTTTGTTGTTATTGTCAGTGTACGGTATTGTCAGTAAACATAGTTGTATTTTGCTATTGTTAATACACTTTATTTAATGTGGACCAGCATATAGTATGTTTTCTTGCCTAGACGTACGATAGCAATACTCGTCGTTTTCTCATGCTTTTATTTATCAGCTCGCACCAGTCTCTCTCCGACTCATAAAACTACCCCATCTTTGTAAACTAGGTCGGCTGGATGAAGATTAATATGACGTGTAGTTAAGACATGAAACACTTTTGGCCCATGGCCTGCAAAACAGTTGATCTAAGGGCCTGATATAATCAGATTCTGACAGTTCCGGTTGAATTTTGTATTTGTGTACGCAGTTCTGCTCATGCACCTGGAGTTAAACTGCATGCAATCTTTAAATGTCTGACCCCTGTAATAACATGTGTTTCTGTTCTCATAAAAGAGCATCAACACACTCTTTTCACAGTTCTAACCACTATTTTTCGTGTGTTGTGTGTCTTTGTTTGCAAACTGTCACAGTATCAGCAGAATGTGCTCATGCCCTAGCAGTGCTTTACATATTACTAAACTGGAGACAGCTCAAAACCTCAGCTTCAAGAAGTCGTTCGTTCAGAGTAACATGTGTCTAAATGGCACAGTCCCCATGCATATTTCTTCACCGTGTCAGCAAAGTCTACATTAAAAAAGCATAAATTCACCACTGACCACTATGAAGGTTACGTGTCGAAACCATTGGCTTTGTCCAAAGGCAAGGAACATAACTCTCAGAAACAATAAGTATATAATGGCCGTTCATCCATAATCAATCCGAATGTAACTTCTTTTCTAATAAGCAGATGCGTTTTGCTTACGAAGTATCAGAACACCATTTCAATATTTTTCGGTCATCTGAACACAGAAATAGACCAAAACACTTAATTGTTACTCCAATTCAGCACCAACACATCTAACGCGGCCTGCCTGCCTCCCTGCCTGGCTGCCTGCCTGCCTGCTTCGTCTAAACATCCCCATACAAGCACTTGTATGCATCTACTGTCGAGTTACACAGTCAGAACAGGCCTACGTAAATAAAGATTTAAAGTGAAAAGGCAGCTCGAGATATGCCTTCTATGCTGAAACAAAATCATACAATGCAACACCTTCCCCACCCCCAACACGAGCATGTACAACTGAACATTTTCATGTCTTCATTTCTTCTGCTGAAATGGGGGCGGTCAGACGTGCAATGATAACCGTTCGTCACCAAGACAGGGAGGTGTGACCTGCTCAGATCTTAGTTCCACCATACATATATGTTTATGGGTGTCTGCCTTGTTTACAGGGCAGACAATCAGAGCTTCTCTCTCGATACTCTGGCTTAATTCTTCCTTCAAATCATCCAGCCCCTTCACATCTTTATTAGGTCATATTGCAAAAAAAAAAAAGAAAAGAAGAAGAAGCACTTTCTGTACAAATAAACTAAATAATCATTAGTTGTAACTTCTGGTTTGACCAGGACAGGCAGAGGTTGTTTCATATGAACTTTAACAAAACTAACTTTTACATTTTACAACAATCTCATACAGGCATATTTACAAGATGGTGACAGTGAAAAAAAGAAAACATAAAAGAAAAACAAGTGACTGCCGCTCGGAGGATAAGCCCAAATTAAATGTAAAACAAGGGAACTGTACCAAGTTAGAAAGGGACAAAGACGAAGACAATCTACATGTTTCGGGGCACTACCCCTTCATCAGGACGACACAAAAAACAACGAAAAAACGAAAAAGAAAAAGACTTAGCTGCAATAGATGTGGCGCATTGGCTGCAAAGCAGGAGAATGATCACTATGCAGCCCACACGCCACATCTACTGCAGCTAAGTCTTTTTCTTTTTCGTTTTTTCGTCGTTTTTGTGTCGTCCTGATGAAGGGGTAGTGCCCCGAAGCATGTAGATTGTCTTCGTCTTTATCCTTTTCTAGCTTGGTCCAGTTCCCTTGTTTTACATTTAAAGAGAAAACAATTTGGCGTAGAAGAGTAGTACAGGTACAAATAAAAGATAGCCCCACATTATAGGCAGGAGTGCATTAATGTACATACACATTCTCTGGACTATGCTGAGTGATATTCATCGAAGTTCATGTTGTTCATCAACTCTTGATAAAGGGGCCACTTGTGTTCAAACGCACAGATACGAACATGTTTTACAACAGTAAATCTTTGATTTACAATCTGCGCAAATGCTTCAATTTACAAGTGTAAAAATATTTAAAATATGAATAAAACAGGAATATTTAAAATAGGAATATCGGGTCTAGGACCGCATCCGTTTTCGTGGGTTTGCTTATGGCCAAGTGAGCCTATAATAAATTCGTCTGTTAGTCTGTGAAATACAATGGCTGCATTTGCTGGTTAACCACACGACAGTTTCATCCCAAAAGACAGAGACATGAGAGCATTCCCAGAAAAGATGCATCAACGTTTCTTCCTGTTGATAACCAAAACAAAAGCACGAGAAAATCAGAGTCGGCAATTGTCTCCTAAGAAGATATCTATTTGGTGGTAACAGGCGATACATAGAGCGCATTTGGAAACATTTTAGTTTGGGAATCAGAAGTGATTTTAGTCGCTTTTACAAAATCTGTGTACCAATTAATGATGTTTTGTGAAGCTTATTTCGTTTCTCTATAGACCTTGGAGTTGTATAGCTTTTATGAGAGTGGAAAATATATTTCTGTTGTTGCCCTGCAGGATAGTATTCCAAACTTTGGAGATCTCACAGGAGCGGGTTTTCTGCAACTTTGATGTTACATTTTTTCTGGTACCTCCCGATGGCTGTGAGAATACTTGCATAGACTAGAAAGTAGATAGATCTCATGGGATACTTGGCTTTGAAGTGCTCAAAAGTCAAATGATCGCCGTGCCTTCTCTTACACGAAGTTTTTGAAAGTCTGTGTATATACTTCATCGACCACTCTTCCTGCTTTAGAATTATTTTATACAGTCTTTGTAACCGGCTTATTTTCATTAATATAAAATTATCAAGGTCAATCATTTTATCCCTCCATCCTCATAGTGCATAGACCTACTACTTTCCTTGTCAGATTGTTTAGATTGTCATTCCATAAGAAATTAAAGAAAGTTTTTTTTCCTAATTCCTGTTGGAATTGTATGAGTGGGCAGGTGAATTGGAAAGTAAGTGCACTATTTTTGATAGTGTTAATAATTCAATTATTGTACTATTTCCATTTTGGCATTAATTGTCGCCTTGACCACACTAGCAGTAGTTTTTAATTTGGGATAATTTTTTTAAATAATTGATTTCTACTATATTTTCCAGCTGAGTTGTCAATCTTATACCGATATGATAAAAGACATGATCTAACAGTTTCACTTACCTGCATCCATTTTCCAGACAGTTCATTACGGGATTACTATACAACCCTTGATTTAGTTTCAAACTTCGAACGCAGCATCACAGTCACAAGCACTCGGTGGGCGATTTTTGTTTTCAAGAAAATGGAAAAAACGTACTCACAAGACTTTCAGTACTTGTCGGAACTGCCAGTCCCGTTTTCAGATGACTGATGACTGATGCCTGAGACGATAATTAATAGAGCCTGGAGAGGCTCAGAAGCGTCACTGGCGGCTGTAGTTTACTATCTGTTGCTGTGTCAAATGATGGTCGGCGACGACTCCAATGTTCTCGCAGTCCTGTACAAATCAAAATGGACCTAGAGGCTCGTCTCTCTTTCAAATAAAGTAGTGCCGAGTATCTCCTGAACTAAGCCGCTTCTCACTTAGGACGGAAGCGTAAGCATGCGCTGGTACGCAAAATAGTACTCTCTGTGTTTATGTATAACAGGAACATAAGGAAATCTACGTCTCACTTCTTCTATCTTATTTATGATAAAATGTACAAAAAGTTCAGATCTTTAGTCACACAAGCTCGCAATCGATAGTATCCCAAAATATTTCACCCGACCTGATGCCAGTATTACTCCGCGACAACCGCAAAGGGAAGTGACTCGCTGTGACACCTGGGAGATTTCTTTTTGCTCTTGACGGGTCGTCTCCTCTGCTCACTCACCACCGTCAAGAGGGTGACATATGCGTAGGTGGAACTATCACTGTATTACTAAAACTAAATAATATGACTTTTCAGTCATATGGCCAACCCCCCCCCCACCACCACCACCTACAGTCTCCCATAAAGAACCACAAAACCGTAATGCAGCGAGCACAAAAAAGAAGAATGTATTGTTGATATAAACAGCGAGTATTTACAACCAAGACAATATCTGACACGTGCAAGGAACACGTGCATACCAGTCTGGATGATTCCAACACCCTCGCAGATTCCCTTGCGCTATGCAACTGGTCTATTCAAGACACGTGCCGTTGATCCTAGACTTCCCATACGTCCAGTAGAACGGGGCACCTCAATTCTGCACCAAGACTGAACCTATCAATCTTCAGCAGACTAAACCACAAGACACGTACGTCTCTTCACAGCAGATCTCCAGTAGAAGGTTCGGCCGAAGATACCTCTCGCAGGAGTCTTTGCTAAAGATGATCTTCTTACAGGAAATTGGGCTAAAGATTCTCTCAACACAGGAGATTGGGCTACAGATGCTGTCCACACAAGAGATTTGGGCTGAAGATCTCTCTCCCAGGAGATTAGGCTGAAGATGATTAGACTGTCCAAACCAGTCCTTTTATTCTCAACTTTCACTCATACATTCTTGCATTCACATACACGGTTGCGGTTTGTTTAGGGGAAAGTGGTTCCACCTGTCTGCGATTTCTCACTATAGGGGTGAGGGGAAGGTGGTGATTGGGGGCAGGGGGCGTGCTCTGACTTCGGTGGCCAAGCTGGTAGTGGTGGAGGGTGTTGTTCTGGTGTCCTGGCTTCTGTGGTTTAATTGCTGTTGTCGCTGTCTCTGCTGGCTGTTTCCTACTGACCTATCCCTAAGTGCTAGACGCTGCATCTTCCTTATATTCTACTTTTTGGCTAGGGCTAAATTTTCCTCCCTTTTTAAATGACGCTTTGAATTTCATGTTTTTAAAAATTATTTTTAGATGTGTCTTGTTTCAGGACGGCTATTTACTAACTGGACTCTAGAGCTAAGATCCCTTCCCAGCTGTGCCTTAGGGTAAGTAACACCTTGCCCTCTGGCTTCTATAACCAGCACCCCCGATTAGAAGTGTGAACAGGAACCTAACCTGGGCTGGTGATGACGTGAGCGGCGAGATGGCGGCTTAAACAAGGGGATAAAGGGTTTAATTAGGGCCGGAGGGTCGTGGATGGGTCACACCTAGAATCTATGGTATAAGCTCCTTGACCCACCATGACCCAACTCGTGACATGGCTAGTAGTCCTCTTTGTCGTCCCCCCTCCCCACACACAAATCTCTCCCTCCTTCCCTTCCTCCCCTCTCTTCTTCTTTCTTTAAAACTTCAGTTTGAATAATTAGCATTCTTTCTTACCTTTGCAGATCAGAAAACAAGATGATCAGACTGTGGACCTGTTCTTTGACTGCACAGGCTGAAAGTATTCGCCAACAAGACAGAGCACAAGCAGGAATCATCGATAACAGCTGATCATGGATAATGTGGAGTGTGCATGGCACAACCTGAAGCCTCACCAGGCTTGTGGACGGAGGCGCAGAAAGTTGAGAACTTCTGTTGATGAAGAAAGTACGCTGAGTGGGACTTTTTAGTTTAGTTTTTAGTTTTTAGTTTTTAGTTTTTAGTTTATGAGCTGTCCCTTTGTGGATTCACTATCTCTACATCAGTCTAATCTCGTCTGGCATCTTCCTTCATTTCTCTTTAATGCATGAGTACGGGAGATTAGTTAATGAGGAAGTAACCGATGCCACACGCTATTTATCTGTGTTCTGGTCCATTTCGACCGTCAGGTCATATTTATCAATTAATCATTTTTTCTCGTTCTGTATCATTCTAGATTATCTACTTGCTGCAATCATTAATAAACTGTTTAATCTGTTATAAAATTATATCATACTAATCAATGCTAAATATTGCCCATAAGCCTAACCATACAGTCTGAATGGGTTGTCGTACGATCATTGGGACATATTTCATAATTGTCCATATATAATCTGATAGAAAAAAATTCTGGTACTCTAACCATATTTTTTTTCAGAAAGAAAGCTGCAGAAAAAAGTTCTGATCTGAGTAAACCGCCGCCAGGAATGTTTCTGTGACAGAAGAAGAAGAGATGTGTACCATAAGTGCGCTTTAAACGGAGACATTGTGTAGGTATTAGTGTAATGCAAATCCTCTACTGAAGGACATTCGACAAACTGTATTTTAATATACGACACTGATTCCTTAAAATGTCGTTTTCTTGTCATTCGAACGTTCACAATCACCAGAGAGTCAATCCTGTAGACCATGGGAGATGATTCACAAAACTATATCAAAATTATCTGCTCCTTAGACATCGATAATGATATATAATAATAAGAGCATTTTTATACAGCACTATTTCCCGGAATGGCTCAACGCACGTTACACAAACAACAGAAGATGGTCTGTGTTTTTTTACAATTAAAAAAATAATTTATTATTTGGAATTATTGTTTTTGTGTTTCATCGGTTTTCAAGCCGGTAATGGAATTTCAATACAGTATAAAGGAAGTAATGTCTTATAGACTCAAAATAACATGTTGTCCTCGAAAAAAACTTAAAATTTAAAAATAAAAGCAAAAACCAATACCATATTTTAATAAGTAAAATTCGATTATATTTCCTTTATTTAAGATGCCCACCATTTATAGTGTCAAAATAGTTTAATATTGTAATTCTTTCACTTCTTGTCATGCAATGCATAGTTTTAATGCCTAACCTGCGTAACATATCTAACAAATATCACACAGTACAGAAGGCACAGAAAACAATTATAATATTAAAAGCATTTAGTTTTAGGCCAGTTTTATTTATAGCGTGGAAAACGGCTAGTTGAGGTTTAAGACAACAGCTTTGTAAGACAGGGCTGTGTGATGTCCTGACTTCACGGTCAAATCCATGAGCTTATCAGCGTTTTCATTTCACATTAAAGCTATGGGAAGACTCGGACTGTGCGGAAAAAACTGTTAATGCTGTCCCCCACACACACTTTCAGCTATGACACACACACACACACACACTCTCTCTCTCTCTCTCTCACACACAAATACACACACATCACTTTCACTGCCACTGTTATACACAGATCATCATCATCATCATCATCATCATCATCATCATCATCATCATCATCATCATCATCATCATCATCAATCAATCAATCAACCAATCAATCATCCGCTACTGTTCCACACACATCGCCATGATTCATGAAGATTAAAAGGACAATCTGGAAACAAAGCAGCCAAGCATTCGTTGCCACCAAAGGAAACCTGTACACGAGTCTTTTGTTTACTTGGCAGAGACTGTCGGATGTGCAAGAAAACCATATTCTTACTAGAGTTTCTGAAACACGGAATACATAATCTTACAACTAGGTTCTTTGATACGTATTTTTGTACAAACAGGTTAATTAAAGAATACCTTGGGACTCTAAATAATCATTTTTGTGTCTTCTAGAAAGCAAGACACATGACGAGCTTTGGGCAGATTAACCCTCCTGCCCCCTCCCTCCAGTGTATTTCTGTAACCAAGATCAAGGAGAACGATGCCGGCCTCCCAAGGGCTTTTAATCTTACAGCCAAATGCACCATGACAGCGTGTCGTTTCGTGTGGAGCGCGCCTAAACAATGTGGATATTAAGAAGAGACAGTGTGTGCGTATCCACCTGCTGAAGCATGGTCCAGCAAACATTTGTCACTCGACTCCGGTCCGTCAGAAGACTGTCTAATTTTTGTTTCCATGTTTACGAGAAGACATCTTATTTCGGTTTAATTTGCATCTCCTTTATACTTACCTAGTTCCACAAATCAAACTCAGCTTGTTGAATTCTTGTTCGCACCTTAAATGGAGCACTGAGTTATAAGATGACATTAATATAAGATTCACAGTTATTAGATGATTTTAAAACTTATGGCAGCTCAGTGGTGTACTACAGTAAAGTTAACTGACATTTTAGATTCATAATGCATTGTTAAGTAGATGTTTTAGAATTTCCCTGTCATACAATATTTGTTAAAATTTACGTTTTCGAGTGGGTCTGAACGTCTGTTGTGCATTAGTGTTTGTGGCTATGTGGCCTCTTGATTTGATAGGACCTCTTTCTTTAGCCTTTGATCTAAAATCTTAAATGGAACACTAAGTTATAAAATGT
>SMGT01006411.1:62174-73403 GCA_004794575.1 Lanistes nyassanus
CTATTGTGCATTAGTGTTTGTGGCTATGTGGCCTCTTGATTTGATAGGACCTCTTTCTTTAGCCTTTGATCTAAAATCTTAAATGGAACACTAAGTTATAAAATGGACATTAATGTATAAAATGAAATAAGTTATAAGATGACATTAATATATATATATAAGATTCACTAAGTTATAAAATGACATTAATATAAGATGCACTTTTATAAGATGATTTCTTAAAGCAGCTCAGTAGTGCACTACAGTAAATTTAACTGACATTTTTTTAATGCGTTGCTATGTAGATGTTTTAGATGTTCCCTGTCATACGATAATATCCTTATAAATCATGAAGTGACTTTCATGAGGCAAATTATCTTATTTATAATTCATGACGCTTTCGACTCTTTTTAAAATCTGAGCAACCAGTGAGCAAAGTCGACAAAACGTTATTTGTTAAAATTTACGTTTTCGACTGGGTCTGAACGTCTATTGTGCATGAGTGTTTGTGGTTGTGTAGCCTCTCGATTTGATAGGATCTATTTCTTTAGCCTTTGATCTAAAATCTTACATACCTTTAGGAATGTGTTCATAACAGAATCCAAAAAGTACCTGACAAACAGTTGTTTCAGAATTTACTGTAAGTAAATTAATTAATTAATTAATTAATATTGCGTTGTGGAGATACGTGTATACATTTTCCTCTTCCTTTTGTACTTACCCTAGCAGACTATACCTGGTAAGGACCTTTGATAACAGGACAAATGTTTGCCCTACTTCGCTGATCATGGTTCTGTGTATAAGTAGCCAGGTTTGACGAAGCAGGACACGTGTTCGTGCAGTTAACAAACTCCCAAAAGACTTGGATGTATATGTTTCCAGAACTAGAGTGTTGTCAGCATAAAGCAACATGCCTCACTGGCAGTATCGCTGTTTCAAAGGTATCCATCTTCACCCCTGGTACGTTCGTATTTTCGTCCGTTCCCAGCCCGCACGTGTTTACTGATGCTCTCTCCCATCTCTCCACCAGAGATCCTTGACTCCTAAACACGCCCCCCCAGCTCTCCCCGCATCCCATAGGCCTCACTCCGTTTCTGTGCATATCAAAGGCTGGCCAATCGCATCACGGCTTAGCCGACCAACATGGTACAATCCAGGGCATAGATGCATGAGGTCTTTCTCTCCACAACATGCTGCACACCCGTACAAGTCGTGCACAGACGAGAGACTGAGGCATAAAACACTGACTAGATAATTTTAAAAAATTTAATTTACTCATATTTAAAAAATAATAAATACAAGTGACTGCAGCTTGAAGTAAAAAATGTATTAATGTAGTAAATGTAGTTAAAAAGGAAAACTGACCTAATCTTGGCTCAGTTCCCCTGCTGTCACCAACACGTATTAAGACGTTTGAAAATATCCAAATGCACTCTTGAAAAGCCTGGTAGAAAGCCTTTCTATAGTGTCAGAGCTGTTACAGCCCTCGGGTATAAAAATCTTGCTATTTACTCGCCATTAGCTGTTTCACGAAACGATAAGAGGCAAAACTTTTTAACAGTTTCCCTAAGGCAGACCATGGGGGTGGGACAGAAAGGATTTTCTTTAGGTAGAGATTAAGTCCGTTTTTCTCCAAAGTAATCAGAATGCTACAACGTTAAGTAGAGTAGCTGCAGCTGTCGCATATGCAGGAGGTTTAATTTGGCTTGCAGTCATTTTTGTTTTTCTTTTTCTCTTTGAAATTATTTCTCTCTTAGTATTTTCTTCTCTTTCTTTTTCTGTCTTTCTTTCTCTCTTTCTTTTTTCTCTTTTCCTTACTCCCTTCTCTTCTAAATTATACGGAGCTCTCCCGCACAGCATGACTCTTGACCACTTCAACAACCTGACTGAAATATCTGCAGTGTGCTTTCCTATACAAGGAGAGACTGTGGTGAGCTAAGGGATGGAGAGAGTGCTGCGGAACCTAACCTCTAATCTAAAGGAGGGGGAGGGATGCAAACCTCGCTCACTGCCGGCTGTCCGGCGCACACAGCCACACGCACAATCGTCCGTCGCCTAGCTGCAGGGCACTGACCGCGCGTCGGGTCACTCACGCGAGACCCGCACACTGCGCTAGTGGGAACACGTCACACCAGGTCAACATAAATAGTAAACAACCATCTACCGCTTGTCTAATGGCTCGCCCCCCCCCCCCACTAGCCTTTCCCCGACTACTACTCAACGAATTACAACACCTGGTGTGAACAACAGCAAAGTTAAATTTATTATGGAAATTTATTACGGTGCAAAATAAGTGTGCTCCACAATCATATGTAAGTCAAATAATTGTACAGTTCCACTGGATTACAGTCATACACAACAGATACCAGCGTCACACGTAACTATGCCTACTCAGCTGAATAACGCTGCACTGTCCGTTGGGATGCAGAGATTCCTCGGCCGAAGACTGACAGGACCTGGCACCACACGGACTCTGCTCTTCTCTCGCGCGCTCCTCTACTGCTCACACAGAACAGGGTCATCGGCCAGTCGGAACTTACAGCCGGAGACTTGGTGCACGAAGAGACAAGCCACCACGACGCTGCACTAGCCGAGTTCCAGAGCAAGACGCAGGGGTGGTTATTTAGAGGGACAGTGCTTCCACCTCGCGGTGATTTCGCACTATGGGGGATGGGGTCCTATTACTAAACTATGCACTGAAAGAACCACCAGACTGATGGCTGCAGTGAGATGGTCAGTGCGAACAGACAGTTTAATGTGGGAGGAAATGGCGCCGAGTGGAGTTTGCACAATGCTTAACTCCAGGAAATAATCCTTGGCCACACCAGGATTCGAACCATCAACCTTCCGTCTGGTAGTCCACAGCTCTACCAGCTGAGCTAACCAGGCCTTCCGTCTGCTAGTCCACAGCTCTACCAGCTGAGCTAACCAGGCCTTCCGTCTGCTAGTCCACAGCTCTACCAGCTGAGCTAACCAGGCCCCCTCTAGACGCAGAGGTTGGGAAACCCCTACTTTATATAGGCCTAGAGGACCACCCAGCGGCCTGGATAGCTCAGTTGGGAGAGCTGCGGACTAGCAGATGGAGGTTGCTGGTTCGAATCCTGGTGCAGCCAAGGATTATTTCCTGGAGTTAAAACATAGTGCAAACTCCATTCGGCCATCTCCCCGCACATTAAACTGCCTGTCCGCACTGGCCATCTTAGTGCAGCTATCAGTCTGGTGGTTCTTTCAGTGCATAGTTTAGTAATAGGACCCCCATCACCGCGAGGTGGAAGCACTGTCCCTCTAAATAACCACCACCACCACCACCACCACCACCCAGCGGCAGATGCGTTGTCGGCAGGTGGTCAAACCATTCGGCCGCCCCTGGACATGAGCCACCCTCGCCGGGCCATAAACCTGTCCAGGTTGCGGACCCTCTCCTCTCAGCTGTCGGGCTGTGCTGGTGCCAAAACATAAATCAGCTTAGATAACCATCGCTACCCGCCGACCGCCGACCGCCGACCGCCGACCGCCGACCGCCGACCGCCGACCGCCGACCGCCGACCGCCGACCGCCGACCGCTGACCACTGACCACGGAGGTGAAAGCGAAACCTCATTATGCCCGGCGACTGACCACCCACACCGACCACAGTAACGCGAACTGATGCCTCACTAGTTCCTAATTAGAAATATGGAAAAATATGCTAGTGTGGCTCTTGCCAAAATTCCCATGACATCCTCCTACTTAAAGAGCGAAATCCTCAGTTTGAGCCAGAATACCTCAGGTAACATTACATATTCAAACACTAGCGACATCTAAACAGTAATACAACCAAAATCTACATGATGTATCAGAACAACGCATTCATAACTAAAATGACTTCAATGCCAAACAAAACTCATGCACAGTTCATCACCTGTCGTTTTTGACAGAATGTCCGCAAAGTTCGTCGCGAATCACTTAGCATATTTACGATTCGACTAGTGGTGAAAACGTCACCATTGTTCACAGTTAACAACCAGTTAACGCTTTTCATTGTCAGCTGTGCGCTGCGCAGAAAACTTTAAAATTTCCAAATTCAACGACCATAAAACATGGACAATGGAATAAAACCTCCAAATATAATAACAGCTACTGTCTATATGTACAGTTTATGACCGACTGGTTACTCGCGTCAGTGGCTTTCTTCAGGCTCTGGCAATTCAGCCCGACTCAGGTAATCGGCTCCGACATTGGCGCTTCCCTTGATGTAGTAAATCTGCGCGTTGTACTGCTGGAGGAACAGTGACCATCGCATGAGACGCCGGTTGGTGTGTTTGGCCTGGCTCAGGAACGCCAGTGGCCGGTGGTCGCTTTCGAGTGCAAACTTGCGCCCGTACAGATACCGCTCGAATTTTTGATGCCCAAAAGGATAGCCAGGCATTCTTTTTCGCTGGTGGTATAGGCCTGCTCGGCAGTGGAGAGTAGGCGTTACCGGGTGAAGCGTCCCCTCGTACTCTTGTAGCTGGCGTCCGTGCGCAGGTGAAAAGGTCGCTCCAGGTCAGGCATCGAACGCTCTCTGACACGCCTCGGTCCACACTACTTTATTTGGCTGGTGTTTTCTGGTCAAGTCCGTCAGGGAGCGGCGATACAGCTGAAGTTAGGAATGTATTGCCTGTAGAACCCAGCCCGCCCAAAGAAACTCTTTTCTTCTGTTTTTGTTTCCGGGTGCTTGACATCACGTAATTCTGAGACTTTGCTGTTTGTTGGCGAGATACTACCCTGGCTTATTTTATGTCCCAAATTGGGAGACTTGGATCTGAGAATTTGTATGAGATTCATGACACAACGTTCTGGGCGGGCAAATCATAGGGACTAGGGCGTTTCCACCACTTGCTCGATGTTAGACAAACAACGAGGGCAAGATTGTATCCTGCGGGAACACGGTGTGCAGACAGCAATATGGCTGCAGGGCATCAGCAGGATGTTGGCTCGAGTGTCTCTGCACACCAGACATGTTCGTACGTCTCTTGGCAACAGGAGTGTTGTCCGACGCCTGTACTCTGCCATCTTGAAACACACACACATATCAATAGGGAGATAGCATGACTGTTTTGCCCAACGGCTGTACTCTGCCATCTTGAAACACACACACACACACACACATCAGTAGGGAGATAGCATGACTGACTATTTTGTACAGCATCAAATGAAACATCACGATGTTATGACAAATCTAATTTTTAAAAATCGGAAAGGAAGAGGAGGTAATTAATAACAGTGGTGTACCGTCGTGTTATCGGACGTTCCGTGGCTGCAGTACGGACAGGAATCGTGCAAGGGAGAGCACCTGTCACACGTGCGGGCTCTGTGATTGCAAGAGAAGACCACGTCACGCAACATGTTTCTGCTGCAAGAAGGACACTGACCCTTTTTGGGAGGAAACAAACAATTTGGGGGAAAATCAGTAAGAATTAAGTCAATTCACGTTTGTGGCAGTTTATTGCACAACTATTTGATGACAAGGGACGTGTACGTAGTCCATCATAAGGTTAAAACATCTTAATTAGTGATGACGACAGTACAGCATGATCATACACCCGCCCCCCCCTCCGCTATGTTGATTATTTTTCTAAAACGAGATTATTCAATATCGATTTAATACTATGGGAATTCGCCTTTACGCGTCCACAAGTGCTTTGGAGATGTTAAAATGTGTTTACATTTCCAAAAGATGCTGGCTCCGAGTGTTGGACCTGATCGAAACAATAACATTTTCAACACTTTTCAAGCACTTGTGGAATCGAAAGTGTGTACTCTTCTGGTAATAGCACAATCATCTACAAAAAGCTTTGCACACGATCGGGAAGTCACAGTTTCCTGAAAGTTAGTTCAGATATTGCTAACAGGTGTATCTGAATTCCCTTTCAAACAAACAAAAAAGGAGGGGATGGGAATCAAACCTTGCAACAGTAATGATGATTGTGATCTAAGGTTAGCCATAGGGGGGAAACTGACAATATGCAGACGACTACATTAAGTTGTTGTTGTTGTTGTTGTACGTGCATAATTGTTGTGAGACAGTTGTTGTACCCATGTATAATTTGTGCATCTGTCTGTGGTGCGTGAGTTATCAAGCAGGAATTTGATTTGCCATGCTTACGGAAATGAGACCGAGTGTTTGCCTTTGTTGCGTCTCTCGCGTGGATCCTCTGCTCGCCTCCTGGCCTCTCAGTACGAATCCCCGGGAGTTGATGATCGCGACGAGGCTGTCGTCCTCGCTGTCCAGGCGCTGTTCTCGATAACTCCAGCAACTGCGGAACGGAACGTTGCACCGCTCTCGCCCTTCTCGACAGTGGGGCAGATGGCCATCGTAAGTCGCCCCGCAGTAAAAGCACCGGATGTCTTGGTAGATTTCATCGAAATAATATCCATCCGCCGCCAGCCGTAAGGCAGACTGGTTCACACGGTCGTTCTGCCTCCCACTGAATGATCCGAGTCTTGTGTCTTCAAAACGCATGTCAGGAAAAATACAACCCACATCCGGTGGCTGGATTTGCGGATCCTCGAAAACTGGGGTGGCTGGAAGTACGATGATGCACATGGGCTGAGATCCAAGCATCCTCCAAACTCCAGTTGTTTTTAAATCATCGCTCTTCTGAATATAATCTTTACAACCCTCGCTCGTCGTTGTGTTCCTTATTGCAAAAATCGTTGTTTTTCTAACATACTTCTCCAAATATGTCTTTCTCAATTTTGCATTCCTACAAGACCTGACCTTTCTGTTTGATTTTTTGTAAAAACTTACGGCTAATAGAATCGGGGCTTTCAGGAATAAGCACGCGTGGAAGCTGTTTAGTCCCCACAAAACAGTCATAATCAGGCAAACAGTGATGGCGAGCAGTTCTAATATTTTTGCCACAGGCAGCATTTCTGTTCTTTCCTTTTTAGTCTTTACTGGTTGAACAAGGTACTTCTACACACGGATGGAGAAGATTGTCCTCAGTCTTCGTTCACACTAAGAAGACTGTGTATCCTTTACTGATGCAGATCCTTAAATAACAAATAATAATAATAATGTAGATTTATAACGCACGATAACACATTTCATGCGCACTTCGCGCGGACGAGGCACACACTCTAGTGAACAACGACTACACGAACACACACACACACACACACGCATACACACAGACAGAGGGAGGGATGAACGCAACACTGACCAACAGGTTAGGATACAGATCGGGGAAAGGACCTAATAGAATAACCCCGTGGGGTCAAGTCTTCGTATATAACTTCGTCACCATTTTCTCTCAACCATGTCTCCATGAGAAACATAATGTCAGTCTCATTGTCCCTGATGAATTCCGCGATCTCAGCGCGTTTAAGAGCTTGTAGGGCAGAGGAGACTGACTGGGTATTGAAGAGCGTGAAAGCCGTAGACAAACAGACGTGTCTGTACGAGTCTTGTGACTTCTTGGAGATGGATGAGTGGCGGTACTTCTAAGCCTGGATGCCCGCCGTCGCCCCCCTGTGCGCTTTCTATGTCGGATAATGGAAGCACGGGAGTTGACGACAGTGTACACCAACATCATGCAGGGTCCGACAGAGCGACGAACCAATGCTGGAGGTTGGGGGCAAAGAGACAGCCTCGGAACTTGAACTGAAGCGGGGTGATGAAGTGTCATCCACATGTGTGAGATCCTCTCGATACTGCGTAAATATCAACTGATCCCTGGTGTAGCAACGACGGAGCTTACACGAACCGCTGTAAGAGGGTAGACCATCAACCGAAGCCGCAATAGCTGGCGCTGCATAGTGAAAATGCTCAAGCAAGTAGGATTGACTGAACAGCACGCAGAGATACACAATCTTAGGCACACTGTGAGTACACAGAGCTCCAACACAAAAGTACAAAGTTATTTCCAATTAATGGACGGAAACAATGCAAATTATACCACTGTGTATCCGGGATACGACAAATGCGACAAGAGAAAGTTTTTTTAAGCAGAGTCAAAAGTGAACAAACAATATAATGGTATACATTTACACACACACACTCTCTCTCTCTCTGTGTGTTGGAGGGGAGGTGTCTGCATATGTTAGCTTGCGCTCTGCGCGAGTACGTGTGTTTGTGTACATAAGTGCTCACCCCCTCCATTTAAACAATTTTTTTATATTTTGCTGATACACTTTAATCAAACTGTTAACCCATGATTCGAGACTGTGCCAAACGTGCAGATATGATTTTGACTTGTCGACTGCCTTCATCCTTATGTTTAACCACTAAATAAATAGGATAAAGTTTCTACTTGTTCTTTCGTCTGTCCCCTATACAACCCCTTATTCCCTTCACCCGCATGAGCATGTGGCAAATGGATTGCATGAGCGTTCGTATCTACACTTCCAGCCATTATACCGGTCTTAAGCACCGTGTGTCTTTGTAGTTTAGTACAGCTGTGCGCATGGTCAGACGATAAGAACGTCTACACAATCCAGCCGAGGGGTGACAGCTGGGGAGACGTTCCCAACAACAGCTCGGTTTGCAGCCTGTGGTCGCAGGCCACGTGACGAAGCCGCAAGTGAGCCGAATACCAATCGGCTTCGACTGAACGCGGAAGGGAGATCGACGCGTCCTACGTTCGGACATTCTTTTGGGTTATTCTCTACTCTCTCAAATCTGACAGAATAATGCGGCAAGGCATAACGAGCTATACCTACAACAGCTTTCTGTGGTTCCGAACTACTCCGAGAATTGTGCCATTCTTACAAGTTCCTCTGTGGTTTGCCGGGGAATATCAATATGGTGTCATATTGTGCCATGGAGGGGTCTCGGTCCGGGGAGAACATTTTTCAAGCCTAGGCAATGTTCAAAAACTGGAGTCAGAATATCGTGAGTTGTGATGGATGCACAGCTTTGTAATCATGGACGTTCGGAATGATCGTAGCACAGGATTTTTGGGTAAGTGGTTTGGAATTTGGTTTAGCGCGCAGGAAAGTCAAAATCAAATCTAGTTTAGGAACGCCACAAGGAAAGCTAAAAATAAGTAGAACTAGCCTGTACCACACATCAGTGATCCGAGTGGCTCAGCGAAGTAGGCTTCGACCACGGTCGCTTCATTTGCCCCCACCCCCTTTCACACAAAGATCTACCTTTGACAATACTCTTTATCATTCATTGTTAGTTCGTTTCGCAGTAGAAACTTTAAAATTCTTGCAGTTTCAAATGAGTGAACGACATGAACACAAAAAAACGCGTTTTTTTCTCAAAACTTACTGATGCTTCAGTGGACTTACTGCTTTTTGCCAAAGTGTGTCCCGTATCGGCTACACCGGCCCCGTTGAGTTTGGGGGCAATCCTGTTGTTCAATCACATTTTATATCTTTTTAATTCTTGTAGTGTCACGAGAAGACGATCTCACAGTGTTATTACAATGTTACCCAGAAAACCTGGAGCACTACCGCCCACTTGATGGTCTGTTTTAATCTGAGTTATTACAAGTGCTGTGGCTTTATTACTCACATCTTACTTCCTACTCTCTCTCTCTCTCTCTTGCATTATTTAAATAAAAGTGGACGCGCTGTATTGATATTTAAGGTGGCATCAAAATGTAAATTAATTTCTTTTTTCAACACGCTCATGTGGTGGTGGTTAGTTAGAGGGACAGTGCTTCCACCTCACGGTGATTTCACACTATGGGGGATGGGGTCCTATTACTAAATTATGCACTGAAAGAACCACCAGACTGATGGCTGCAGTAAGATGGTCAGTGCGGACAGGCAGTTTAATGTGCGGGGAAATGGCCGATGGAGTTTGCACAATGTTTAACTCCAGGAAATAATCCTTGGCCACACCAGGATTCGAACCAGCAAACTTCCATCTGCTAGTCCGCAGCTCTACCAACTGAGCTAACCAGGCCCCCCCACACGCTCATGTACCAATGCTAAAGAGAGATAAACTTCAGATGTGTAGAAAGTCGAAATCTCGAAGTCTTTTTGAGTGTTCGCGTCAACAACAAAAGAACAAGTAACCGTCAAACAGAATAACAGGAAAACAAAAAAGAAAAAGGAAACGGTGAAACACTTACCCAAACTACACCCTGTCATGCGGAGGCGCTATGCAGGCAGCCTTCTTCGGTACGCAGTTTTAAGCGAGTTGACTGCCACTCTTTACAGAATTTTCAGAATTTTATTTTTTCTTCCTTCACCCTCAATGGGGTATGAAGACAAGACATAAACAACAGTACAATAAAGCAATACCTGTCAGTCGGACAACCCAGTCTCAACCATGAAGCACTGCGTTTTATCTTGGTGTACCCTAATCACTACGCCTAGGCGGGGAGCTGGATAGCTCAGTTGGTAGACTAGCAGATGGAAGATCCTGGTGTGGCAAACGGGTTATTTCCTCTATTCGGCGCCATTTCCCCGAACATTAAACTGTCCGCACTGGCCATCTTACTGCAGCCATCAGTCTGGTGGTTCTTTCAGTGCATAGTTTAGTAATAGGAACCCATCCCCATAGTGCGAAATCACCGCGAGGTGGAAGCATTGTCCCTCTAAATAACCACCACCACCACCACCACCACCACCACCACCACCACCACCACCACCACCACCACCACCACCACCACCATCACCACCACCACGCCTAGGCGATGACTTTACAAGCAGTGACAGACCACTTTGTTCATTCCTTGGAATGTGTGAACCAATGCTCCATCACCTCGTGCTGCAACAAGAAGAGAGAGAGAGAGAGAGAGAGAGAGATTCGTTGTAAGACTAAGGGAAACCCCATGCAAACAAGAAATAACACTAGCTAAGTGACTGTCGGTTGGTGGTGGTGATTTCGCACTATGGGGGATGGGGTCCTGTTACTAAACTATGCACTGAAAGAACCACCATACTGATAGCTGCAGTAAGATGGCCAGTGCGGACAGCTTAATGTGCGGGTAAATGGCTGAATGGAGTTTGCACCATGTTTAACTCCAGGAAATAATCCTTGGCCACACCAGGTTTCGAAGCAGCAACCTTTCGTCTGCTAGTCCGTAGCTCTCCCAACTGAGCTATCCAGGCCCCCTAGTTGACTGCCAGCGCACATGCCACGCTTTTATACGTAGCGCCTTCCTGACAAACTACCAATGGATATCGTCCAAATTAAATTTGAAACAAGGGAACTGGACCAAGCAAAAAAAGACAAAGACGAAGACAATCTACAGGTTTGGGGGCACTACCCCTTCATCAGGATGACACAAAAACGACGAAAAAAACGAAAAAGAAAAAGACTTAG
>SMGT01006411.1:73413-84248 GCA_004794575.1 Lanistes nyassanus
TTTTTTTTTTTAACTTGTTCCAGTTCCCTAGTTAAATGATAATGTTTTATTTCATTTTTATATCTAGTAATTGTACACGAGTTTAAAATAAATGATGGCTTTATTTTTCAGGTCCTACTTGAAAATGTTGAGGGCTTGTTATCTGGAGCATACCTACTCGGTGGAAGCCACTAAAATGCATAGAAACGCCCGAACCGTTGCAAAGACCAGTGCCAGTAAGTTGTAGTGAAAAAAAAAACCTCGTTGACAGCTAGATTTTGCTAATGTGAACTTGCTTCGGTCATTTAATTTGTATGAGAATAGCAAATCACACAAACTACATAAACTGTTCACAGTAGTCTGAACGTCATGTACAGTTTAACAATAATTTAATTATTCTGGAATTTTTTTGGTGTACGGTTACATTTGCTTTCAAAAAATCAATGCAGAAACTCATAGGACAAAACAAGCCACTATTTAAACCAGAGTAAAAATAAAGTAATAATAAATTGTAAGATACAACAAAACAACTAAATAACACTAAAATACAAACGATATAACAAAAATTTTGTCTAGTAATCTCACAGCTTGTGTATGCCTTCATGATTTAAATCGTGGTATTAAATGTTTAGAAAAAACAATAGATATCCGCACAGTAACGTGCTGGAGATAAAATACGCAGTATAAAGAACCTATAACATGACAATACTGAATACTTTGAAGTCCTATTTGTATATTTCAGAATTAGATTGAATGAAAACCAAGGTATTTCTGAAAATTCACATGCATAACATTTTAGAATACTCACATACTTCTGTTTAAACAGAGTAACACTGTGACCATCGGTAGGGTACCGTCAACACGTCCAGAGCTGAGGACAACCAGTCTCTTGCAGGCAGATCACGGTTACCTGCGTGCTGCAGGTATGAGTCTTCACGAATATTTTAACGATAGTACAAAAACCATAAAAAGTGCTATGCCAGGAAGTGCCAAAAAATGCCGTAGTGTCCTAACCAACTTTAAGTTGGTATTTCTAATTCTGTACTTTTGAGAATTTGTGTGTAATGAATTTATGATTAGAAAAGCATAATTCAAAACTGGGTTATAAGAAAGAATAAAGATTTGAGCTTCATGGGGAAGAAGCAATGGTTGTTCAGCCTGTTCTGAACAGTTTTTACACTAGTATTGCCTTCAATAGAATACTTATTATGGATAGCTTTCTATTAAATAATAATATGTCCTGTATAGCACAATTCCCCTGAAGGACTCAATGGTAATTATACAACTAACATTAAGAAATAGAAAACAAAAGCCAGGAACCAGAATAATCAAACACAAACAAAACACACAACACGCAAAGTACAGGAAGATACACCACAGGCACCATCAACTACAATCTGTCTCTCAGCCATGGTGCAGCTATTATGTGACATACTTGGCCACATAATCGGACTAGTTGAGAGGAAAGGAAAGGTTAATTTTAAACTTCTGAGTATTTGCATTTATTATTCTGCAGCATATTTTGCGCTTTGGTTGATTAACAATATGTACACGTATTTCAATAAGATGTTAAGTAGTTAGCCAATATAGTTAGCTCCCTGGGCTGACATGCAAATGGAATGCATTTGCCAGAACATTTAAGAAAGATTATCAAAAGATTATATGCGTTTTTTTGTGTTCCTAAGTTTCCTGCTTTTTGTCTCCCCAAAAACCCACAGGTAGCACAGGTAACGCAAGCTTCCACAACCTGCGAATTCGCAGACCACGCAGAAGCGTCTACATCCCACCTGCAGCCCACACAGAAGCAATTGTCTACAGCCTACACAGGTGCAAGTGTCTACAGCCAAAACACGGGTACTATGTACTAGGTACGATCTACCGCTGTCACGAAGTATAAAGCAGAGTCTTGTTTCCCAGTCAACATGTCAAGTTTATGAGGCAAGTATCCTTGCAAGAAGCAGAAAAAGTTATACTGTGCTCTTTTATAAATAACAAAAGAGAAGAATTTCTAAAATATTATGTCATTGTATAGAAAAGGGGTCAGCGGGTATTCAAGAACAAAGCAATCAGCAGAAAAGTCTGAGAAATTGACTAATTTGTGTTGTGGAGCTGCAATTAATAGTTTTGAATGTACTGCAAGAAAATTGAGTCTCATACGGTCTATATCTTAATATGACCAACTTTTTTTTCGATGTGCTGATACCTGATTGTAAATGACAAAATAATTGGTTTGGTTGCATAACATGTACAGGCTGTACCAGTTTCAGATTTAATGATTAAGCTATGTCTCTGTGTATCGGCTGATGTTGTTGAATGCGCACGTGCGCTCGTGCTTCATCGTGAAGGCCCGTATTACAATTCATTTTGAACCTGATGCGCAAGTCTGTCATTGCTTTTTTTCTGCCACCCTGCCACTAACTTACTCACTGCAACCACTGCCATTGCAACTACACAGTACACACCTGTATTATTGATGGCGTTGTAGGAAACAGGCCTAGACGATGAGAATACAGGGGAGACAATTGATATGTCGGTAGAAAGTTGTCTGCACTTAGACCATCAAAGATAAGTTTGGTCTCCCACCGGTCCAGGCTAAGCAGCCCAAAACATTCCCCCCTCCCCTCTCCCTCTCTTTTACACACACCCACACACACACAAATGCATGTACGCACACGCACACACACACTTCCTCTCTTCCTTCACGAGATAGATGTATAAAAACGCGGTAATTGTTGAAACACATTACCTTAGACAAATGCTCAGTTCATTATTCAAAATAAATGATTATAATCATTTGCATTAGATACAAACATGTCTGAGTCGAAAATAATCATTTCAACTTATTAACAACTGTGACATGTCTAAATGGGATTAAAGATTTAGATGGTGGGGGTTTTCCCACAGTACTAATGTTATCTTTGTGAAGTCCAAAAATGTTTTACAAAAGTTCTTAGTTCAGAGTGAAAGAGACGGGTCGCATTGCTATTAAACAGGTGTAGGTAAAGTCAGAAATGTTTTACAACTGCTGATTAAGATGCTGCGTAGAAAATATAAAGGAACAAATTTTGAAAGTTGGCTTGTTTGCCCAAATCTTTCACACACTGTATGTGTTGTATATATATATATATTGTCAAAAGGTGATATGTTGAGGCTCAGCAAGATGTTGATGCTGGGTTAGGCAAACTCTTTATATAGCACTAACACTTTCATACCACAATAGAGGTTGTTACTTGTCAACAAAAACAATACGACAGTAGATGTTGTTACTTGTCAACAAAAACAATACAATAGACATTGTTACTTGTCAACAAGAACAGTTTAATTAAACGTGAACAGAACGTACCGACGATACTTTGAGCAGTTTCCAGCATGAACCTCCTGCTTGTGAATATGTATACTTGTCCCTTGTCGGCGTTTTGTGTCGCCCATCGTTGAAATGTATCTTGGTTCAGTTCCGTTTTTTTTAAATTACATGTAACCTGTGGATAATTGTGATTGCCGACAAGATTTCTGGCAGTTGCCTGCTTCTTCTCGCGGCGTCTGGTACATTGATGAAATGTAACTTCTGTTCCACACAAAAAGTCCATAAAGAAAAACAGGACAGTCCGGAAACAAAGCAGCCAGACTAGGTCCGTTGCAATTGCCAGCGAGAGGAAACCTTACACTGGTGTTGAAAAATGAGGAATTCGTTCCCAGTGAAAATAGATGGATATGACTTAATAACTACAGACTATTTCGCTTACTCGACAAAAGGTTTCGACGGCTGTACAAGAATACTGCTATGTAAATCACATATTTACAGCAATTTTTCAAACACAGAATAAGTATTATTCTAACACCAAGTTCTTTAATAAGTATAATTTTCTTACGGATAGGTTCATTGAGCCATACATTCTCCCTCTAAAAAATTTCATTTTTATGTCTTTTAGAAACCAAGCCACATGACGAGCTACGGGCCTTCCTCTCTCCAGTGTGCTTCAGTGATCAGGATGAAGGCAGACTTTCGTGCACCATGACTGTTTGTCATACCATGTGGACTGCATCTAAATAATGTGGTCTTTAATAAAAGACCCTGTTTGCATCAGACTGATACCCCAGTCGTTCTGCAGGATAATATAGCAAACATTTGTGACACTACTAACCCGTGGTCCGTCAGGAATAGTCTAATTTGTGGTTGAACGCATTTACAGGACTTTTTTTACTTCTGAACTTTAACTTTTCTAACTCATCTAGTTGTTATGATTTTTCTGGCGTCTTGTCGCCTACCCAATCGGGAGGTTGAGCAAATTGTTACGGCCGACCCGATTGGCTCGCCAAAACAGCCAGGAGAGACCGCGCGGTGGAGCGGGGAAGGTAGCCGGCTGAGGACGAGGGGAACCCGCACCCCGTCCCTCGGTTGACCCGTCACCCTGAGAGGGGGTCGGCTGCGAGGTGGGGGCGAATAACACTCCGGGCTACAGCCTACCACCCAGAACGGGTAGAAAGCCCATTCGCGTTTTTCTTGCAAGTCCGCGCTCCGGGCTATATAGGCACCCGACTGCAAATGTTGATTGCCGAAAGCTGGGTAGCCGAATGCCGAATCCAGTTCAGGGATAGTACTTCAGGAGGTTACTACCATTATCCGCGACGCGGACGCAAGAGAACCAGCAGACTTCTGCATCAGGGGTGACTCTTGTCCGGTGGAAAAAAGAACTATCGTGCATTTCGGATCGGTGTTGAGATTGTGGAACTGACAGACGTGGCGCCTGCGGTATTCCTATCCAGCATCGTGAAAGTGAGTTTACGTACAGTGTAGGAAAGTAAGACACGACCGTAACTCAAAGCTAGTTGAACAAACTTAGAAGAAAGTAAATCAATTTGTGGATTTGTCGGTTTGTAGACATCTACAGTTATTTCTTGTGCGATCGTTGGTCGATCGTATTGTTTTCAGAGCAGATTTAGTACGGAAAGGATAAAGTTTTCTTTGTGTTCATCGATTTGAATTATCGGTACGGTAAAATTCATAACCCGGTAAATAACGTGTGCGTGTATACATGTATAGAGTCGCTGGGATGAATATAAGAGAGTGCGAGTGATTGTTCTACACGTCAGGAGATGTATATTGGAGCATCATTCATTGTGTAGTAGAATACTCTATGTTGTAACTGTAAATAAATAGAATAATGTATTATCGCTGGCCGCTTTTTATTAAGCTGTGCGCGTGACAAGCAAGGGGGTGGGGGCTCGAGCCGATTGGAAATTGACGAAATTAGGCAGCGATCACATTCTTAGTTTCCCTCTTCTTGCCACATTTTATGTTGTTGTAAGTCTAGTTAACGAGCAGACGAGTAAAACACATAAACGCCATACGCCTAGACACGACAGAGACAATACCACGACACTAGTGGAATTCTCGTTCAATCCTTACATGGAACACAAAGCTATAAGATGATTTTAAAGCCGGCTTATAATAGTACTTAAATCATGTGGTTTACTACAGTAAATTAAAGGACATTTGAGTTTCCTAATGTTTTGTTAATATCCTTTTAAATCATGAAGTGACTTTCATGGGACAAATTATCTTATGAAATATAATTCTCGACGTTTTCAGCTAACAATAAACACAATTTTACTCTTTTCCATGTCTTATGATTCTGGCGGCTCGTTGCCCCAGCCAGTCGGGAGAGCGCGTAGAGGAGCGGGGGAGGTGGTCGGGCGCGAGGCGAAGGTAACCCAGGCCACTTTCCCGGCTGACCCTGTCACGTTTTGAGGTCTGGTGGGTCAAGGAGATTACACCCTAGATTCTAGGTGTGACCCATCCTCGACTCTCCGGCCCTAATTAAGGTCCATTATTCCTTGTTCAAGCCGCCATCTAGCAGCTCACGTCATCACCAGCCCAGGTTCCGTCCCTGTTCACACTTATGATCGGGGGTGCTGGCCCTAGAAGCAAGGAGCAAGGTGTTACTTGCCCTCGGGCACAGCCGGGGAGCGACTAGAGCAGGTGTCAGGCTGACCAGGTGTGCTTTAGTTTGTTCAGGAGGACAAACTGGAGGAATCCAGTGACGCGTAGTATCGAGCATCAAGGGCTTGATGTAGCCCTGTGCAAAGAACCAGGAAGGGATGGGGTAGTTATGTCCACTCTAGGTGTCCACTTAGGGGCGTGTCTTTGTAGTTGACACGGGGTGTGGCTTCTGCTGTCTCTGGCCTGATTGGTTGATACATGTAACCGCCTTGTTGCCCACGTGTGTGTGAATGAAAGAATCTACGGACGAATGTTGAGAATAAAAGGACTGGTTTAGACCGTCAAATTATCCTCTGCCCAAACATCCTGTGAGGACATAACCCGCCAAAGTATCCTGTGAGAGGACATCTTCAGCCAAATCTACAGTGAGGGCATTTTTAGGCTGAACTCCTGTGAAGAAGAGCTGCTGTGGGGAGACGAACGTGTCTTGTGGTACAACTCTGCTGAAGGCTGAAGGATTCAGCTGCAGAATTTGAGGTGTCTCGTTCTGCTAGACGTGTGGAAGTCTAGTGGCGACAGCACGTGGCTTGAGTAGACCAGTTGCATAGCGCAAGGAACTCTGCGAGGGTGTTTGATACCTCCAGACTGGCGTGGGACTCTAGCAGTACTTGTTCCTCTCCTGTGGAAAACCTATACGCTGACCGGGCGGGAGAGGACTGCAGAACGTAGAGGAGGGAGACCGAAGCCCGCTGACAGACAACCGTCTGAAGCAGGGGGCGAAGGTCCAGCCTTACAAGGAGCCTGCCTGTAAGCGAGCTATGTGGTTTATGCCCATGTATTCCTGTATTGAATAGATATTCGTCGACTAGCCACAACTTGATTGGACAGTAACTCCAGAGAGCTGTTTCACCGCCTGTCTTCGTCCCACTGCTACAAGCTGTCATCTGCTCGTATACGAACTGATCTTCCTGAGACCATCGTTTATGCTCGGACTTATGCTGTCAAACCTCCAGAACATTTCGAACGGGACTGTGATTTGGATTGCACCTTTTCTATCGTCTTCAACAATCTCCTCCAATCTCACGATCTCCTCCAACCTCCTCCAATCTCCAACTCTCCTCCAATTCCCCAATCTCCTCCAATCTGTAACCGAGCTCTTGGGGTGAGCTCAAGGGGGTGTGTGTCAGCCTTTGGAAAACGTCATATCCTCTGTGGCGTGTGTGATCGTCGGCATCGAAGTCTGCTGTTACATGGAGGTGTTCAATAGGTCTTCAGGGTATCTACTGGTGAACATATCCAAGGAAGGAGCGCTCCAACGTACAGACTGTCATGCGGACTGTAAGAAGAATTCGGGAACGAGTGTTGTGTTCTGTGAGTGTTGTGCATCCCGCGGTCATTCTTTTCTCGTAGCAAAGGCGAGATTGAGATGTGTGGTTTGTCATTGTGTTTAATGGCGAGGCGGGTGATGTAGGTTGGTATCAGATGTTATTGTAGATCTAGCTCAAACAGAAGGAGATTGCGGGAGCCCTAGAGTTGAAACGAGTTGTAACGTATATTGTCTTGATTGTAAATACTCGCTGTTTATATCAACAATACATTCTTCTTTTTGTGTTCACTGTATTACAGTCTTTTGTTGTTCTTTGTGGGAGACTGTAGGTGGTTTGGGGTCGGTCATATGATTAAGAAATCATATTAATTCATTCTAGTAATGCAGTGATAGTTCCACCTACGCATACGTCACACTCTTGACAAAACTACCCCCTCCCCTTCCTGATTGCTTACACTCTTCGGCTACATCAAAGCCCCTAGTGCTCGATGCTACGCGTCAGTGGATTCCTCTAGATACGTAATGCTCCTCTGTCCAAGTAAGCCGCACCTAACCTGGCTAACACCTGCACTTGTCCCTTCCCAGCTGTGCCTCAGGGTAACACCTTGCCCCTTGCTTCTAGAGTCAGCCCCCCTGATCAGAAATGTGAACAGGGAACCAACCTGGGCTGGTGATGACGTGAGCGGCTAGCTGGCGGCTTGAACAAGGGGATAACTAGACCTTAATTAGGGCCGGAGAGTCGAGGATGGGTCACACCTGGAATCTATAGTGTAATCTCCTTGACCCACCAGACCCCAAAACGTGACCCCATTCTCGAAGAAACCAAACTGCTAATGTCACGTGATCCAACTGAATATTAGGGCCGGTGGCCCAATGAAACATTACTTGTTGCAACTGCTTGAAGTCGTTGGCGCTAACAGCATTACGCAACTAAATCCGTGGTCAGAAATCAAAGGCGACGGAGCCTGATGGTAACCAAGCCTGACAAAGAGTAGCGACAGGTTGCAGGCCCAAGCGCTTGGCCGATTTTTAGAAACGAGGTTAGTTACCCGATCTCCTCTAATATCCCAATCTCCTTCAACCTCCCAATCTCCTCCAACCTCCCAATCTCCTCTAATATCTTAACCTCCTCCAATCTTCTCCAAAACAGAAGTCAGCTTGGTCCCCACAGGACATAGTCCTACACACTTTATCGCAGCCACCGAGCGACCAGCAACATTCTCGCACCTCCGTCTACACCCATCAGTCTGTTGCCCTTTGAGCCCCCACAAGTCGAACCTTTTCATCCTTTTCGATCACTACTCACTCCCTCTAAATCTTTCTCACGCCAACTACCCGTGCACGCCTTCACTCCCCCTCTAGATTTTATTCCTCATACATAACAGCCCCGTTTGTCTGTGTATTTTAGTACAGCTGTGTTACTGGACGGGCAATAAGAACGTACGTCTACACAATGCAACTGAGCCGGTGAGACAGTTTGTCGCGGGCCGCGTGACGTAGCCGCACGCTAGCTTTACACCAATCGGCTTAGACTAAAGTGGGTCCTTAACGCAGACGGTCGAGGCGTCCTGCATTCGGACATATTTTGTCGGTTATTCTTGCGATCTTTCTCCAGAGTCAGAATAATGCAGCAGATAATAACAAACTATATCTACAAGAGCTTTCTGTGGTTCCGAACTACTGCGAGAACTGTCTTTGTTCTGACAAGTTCCACTGTTCGTTTGCCGGGGAATATGGTGTCGCCTTGTGCCATTCAGCCGCCTCGGTCCCGGGGAGGACATCTTTCGAGGCCAGTCATTGTTCAACAAAAAGCAATGCGGAAGCTGGATTCAGAATATCGTGAGTTGTGATGGATGTACAGCTTTGTAATCATGGACGTTCGGAATGATCGTAGCACAACTGAGGATGTTTGGGTAAGTGGTTTGGAATTTGGTTTAGCGCGCAGATAAGTCAAAATCAAAATTTAGTTCAGGAACGCGACAAAGAAAGCTAAAAATAGCACTAGCCTGCACCACAGATTAAGAAGGGGGTACTTGTAATGTTAGCCACAGCAAGAGCTTTGTAGTCTCAGTCCCCTGACATTGAAGGTATTAGGGGGAATGCCGGGGAAAGGACAAGCAGGATGGGTCAGTCAATCTCCCTTATCCGGTCTTGCTTCTACCTTGATAGATGGACAGCAGTAAGCCTATATGCCGAAGAACACAACTTTCTGATTTTTTGCAGTTTGCCACCAAAGTCTCTTCTTCGTCCGCCCTCTTCTTAAGTCAGAAATCGTCAGACTGTCAGAAAACTATATTTTAGATTTGTTGTTGTTAATAATTAGGACGTACACAAGGCTGAGAGTGCTTCCTGCCGAACCTGAGTGCACTGTGCTTAGGCAGAAATGGCAAGATTAGATACAGCCTTAAACCCAGAGCACTCTACAGTGCACAGAGCAAAGTGTGTCCCGTGTCTGCTACACAGGCACCTTTGATTTGGGGGCAATCCTGTTCTTCAATCACATTTTATATCGTTTTTAATTCTCGTAGCGTATGACAAGTCGATGTCACAGTTTTATTACAATGAGCCGTTAAAAGCCATGTTCACCGCCAGATGTTTGCATAAACAACTATAAATCCAATCTCCTCCAATTTCCTCCAACATCCCGATCTCCTGCAATCTCCCAGAAGTTGAAGTTGAAGCAGAATTTGAAGTTTAGCACAAGTTGAAGTTGAACTTCTCCTGCAGTATCCTCCAATCTCCCAATCTCATCCACTGTCCCAATGTCCTGCAGTCTGCCAGTCTCCTCCAACCGCCCAGTCTCCTCCAATCTCATGTTCTTCAATCACATTTTACATCGTTTTTAATTCTGGTAGAGTCGTGACAAAACGATCTCTCGGTGTTATTACACGGAGCCATTAAAGGTCATGTTGTTCACCGTCAGAGGTTTGCATAAGCAAATATAAATATTAAAGTGTTATATGAGAACATCCAAAGTTGTTCCTCCAAATTCCCAATCTCCCGATCTCATCCAACCTCCCAATCGCCTCCAATCTCCAAATCTCCTCCAAAACAGAAGAAGTCAGCTTGGTCTCCACAGGACATAGTCCTACACACTTTATAGCAGCCACAGGGCGACCAGCAACGTTCTCGCACCTCCGTCTACACCCTTCAGCCTGTCGCATCTCCTCGCCCCTTGAGCCCCCACAAGTCGAAACAGAGCACTCTACAGTGTACAGAGTAAAGGCTGCCCCGCTATTCTCGTTCGTCAGTTTTTTCCGACCAATGAAAAATTGTTTTTATCTGACCAACCGGCTTTCAGCGACGCCACGGCAGAAGCACTACAACAGACGCGGGTCTATAGTTAGCAGCAACTGTCGAGTCTTTCGCGCTTTGCCTAGTTGAGAGAAGCAATTCCTGCTTCTACAGTTGCGGCCCTTGTGGTCGAACCTGAGTGCACTGTGCTTAGGCAGAAATGGCTAGAGTAGACACAGTCTTAGACCCAGAGCACTCCACAGTGCACAGAGCAAAGGGCGTCCCGTGTCCGATCACAGGCACCTTTGAGTTTGGGGGCAATCCTGTTCTTCAATCACATTTTATATCGCTTTT
>SMGT01006411.1:88871-112231 GCA_004794575.1 Lanistes nyassanus
TTACTGCTTCAACAACTGCTGACACTTCTTCTGCTTCAACAACTGCTGACACTTCTTCTGCTTCAATAACTGCTGACACTTTTACTGCTTCAACAACTGCTGACACTTTTACTGCTTCAATAACTGCTGACACTTTTATTGTTTCAACAACTGCTGACACTTCTTCTGCTTCAACAACTGCTGACACTTCTTCTGCTTCAACAACTACTGACACTTTTACTGCTTCAACAACTGCTGACACTTTTACTGCTTCAACAACTGCTGACACTTCTTCTGCTTCAATAACTGCTGACACTTTTACTGCTTCTACAACTGCTGACACTTTTACTGCTTCAACAACTGCTGACAATTTTACTGCTTCAACAGCTGCTGACACTTCTTCTGCTTCAACAACTGCTGACACTTTTACTGCTTCAACAACTGCTGACACTTCTTCTGCTTCAACAACTGCTGACACTTTTACTGCTTCAACAACTGCTGACACTTTTACTCCTTCAACAACTGCTGACACTTCTACTGCTTCAACAACTGCTGACACTTCTTCTGCTACAACAACTGCTGACACTTTTACTGCTTCAACAACTGCTGACACTTCTTCTGCTTCAACAACTGCTGACACTTTTACTGCTGCAACAACTGCTGACACTTTTACTGCTTCAACAACTGCTGACACTTCTACTGCTTCAACAACTGCTGTCACATCTTCTGCTTCAACAACTGCTGACACTTCTTCTCCTACAACAACTGCTGACACTTTTACTGTTTCAACAACTGCTGACACTTCTTCTGCTTCAACAACTGCTGACACTTTTACTGCTTCAACAACTGCTGACACTTCTTCTGCTTCAACAACTGCTGACACTTTTACTGCTTCACCAACTACTGACACTTCTACTGCTTCAACAACTGCTGACACTTTTACTGCTTCACCAACTACTGACACTTCTATTGCTTCAACAACTGCTGACACTTCTACTGCTTCAACAACTGCTGACACTTCTGCTTCAACATTTAAGGGGTTATCAAATTGTAAATTAATTTCTTTTTTTCAACACGCACATGTACCAGTGCTAAGGAGAGATAAACTTCAGATGTGTAGAAAGTCGAAATCTCGAAGTCTTTTTGTGTGTTCGCGTCAACAACAAAAGAACAAGTAACAGTCAAACAGAATAACAGGGAAACATAAAAAGGAAAAAGGAAACGGTGAAACACCCAAACTACACCCTGTGTGTCATGCAGAGGCGCTGTACAGGCAGCCATTTTCGATACGCAGTTCTAAGCGACTTGCACGCCAGTGCACAATCCACTCTTTTATAAAGCTTCCTGGCAAACTGCCATCGTCATCATTGGAGGAACCAATCGACATCGTCACTGAAGTTCTTGTCTGGGACGAACAACCAATCGCCGGGCAGCCGCCATCGTCAGTTGTTGCCATGTTGAGGACAACCGACTAAAGCGCCATTTTTTAATATTGCATGTTTCGGTTGTTTGACAGAAAGGCTCTCGTATTCATTGTGACACCCTCCCTGACCTCGCCCTTGACTATCTGCTCTTCCATAATTATCTGGGTCAATCAACATGCGCCACAACAGCAGGCATTCGTGCTACTTAGTAAAACCCTCTGATTACATTGGAAAATACAAAAACTGTATTTCTTTTGGGGGTAGAGTCGAAAGATTTCCCTTGGCTCAAGTACCCGTGGATACATCTTTCCAAAGGTCTTCTGTGTGATACAAAAACATGTAGTTGACCATATTCTGGGAAACGTGTCAGGTTTTCCTGATTTTCCTATTAGTAGCGGGTCTGGGTCTGGCTTGAGTTTTTTTTTTAATCTCGGGGAAAGGTGAAAAGGTAGATGAGTGGAGTTCGCGCAGGAGGGTGAGCGAAGACTCACAGGATGAAAAGGGGAGAAAGAAACTGGAGAGGGCGAGGGGGAAGGCGAAAGCGGGACGAGAGGAGACGACGGAAGAGGCGACTCGTAGGCGTGCGATGGAGGATTTTGGTTCAAATCCCGTCACAGGGCGATTACATGGAAGTACATGGAGTGACATCTACAAGCTGTGGAAAGTGTGTAGTGCAGTAGAAGGGTGAAAGTCTGTGGAACTGAATGAGGTCGTTTTAAGTATAAGTGAGAGCGATTAAAGATGAAATGTCCGTTAAAATGAATGAAGTATCTGAGTCAACAACTGTAGTAGATTTGCAGTTCCTGGTGATTTTTGTTTTCCTCTTGCGCTATATTTATGGTTAAGGTGTGGGTGTTTATTGATATTGTTGTGTTGAGTGGTATCAGCTAGCAGTTATCTGAAGGGTTATAACTGTGTGCTTGAAGTTTTGATAAAGTGTAAGCCCATAGCGATCCAACTATTTGAAAGGCGCTTCAGTAATTTTCAAGACCGTTCAATTAAGTTAGTACGGGGTGCCCTGTCTTGAACCTTTACATGCGTTTTGTTTTGTTTTTGTAAAACCCCTTGTGAAGTGGAGATCGCGGAGCGCTTTGGAGAATAAAAAACACGCCACAGCCTCTGTGTGCTTGGGACTGTATGAGTACATGCGTGCGTGGCTGTGACAGTTGAGTGCGTTGAGCCCAGTGTGTCCGAAACAGCTGTTACTGCGACCTACTTAGCAACTACGGCCAGGCATGCTGTGACCGTCGTAGCATCGAAGGGTCATAGAGGCAAATATTCCACAGATTAAAAGACGGGCCTTACAGAAGGAGGACCAGAGAGACAGCTAGACTAGACAGGTTAGTTGTTAACTGAGAGAGAGAAGGAGAGAGGGAGGGAGGGAGAGAGCGGCCCGTGGAAAGGAGCGAAAGCGAGCTGTTCTAGTTTTAAGTGATCGAAAGCATCTGCCCGATGGAAGGAGTTCGAACAGCTGGATGGCTGGTTGGTCACATCAGCAGCGATGTTCCTGGATCTGCAAGCGAGACGTGAGGAGTACAGCGAGGCAAGCGATGGAAGTTCCTGTCCAATGATCTTAGACGCGCTGCGCACCACACGTTCTAACGGATCACGTGTCTTCCTGCTGGCGCTGCCGTACCAGACTGTGACTGGAAAACTGAGAATGCTTTCGATCACCGCATGGTAGAATTTCTCAAGGATAGGTCTGTGCATCTTAAATTTCTTCAGCTGTCGCAAGAAATGCAGTCTCTGCTGACATTTTGTGCTTACGGGAATCGAATATCATTTCTTTAGTTTTGGACACATGAGCTCCAGATTGTCGGAGCACCAGCCAACCAGTCGTGCTGTCTGCTCACGGTATTCAGACTCATCCCCATTAGAAATAGGTCCTTGGACAGTAGTGTCGTAGGAGAGTTTTATCATGATTACAGATGGTTCAGAGGACACGCAGTCATTAGTGAACAGAGTGAACAGAAAAGGTGACAGAACACAGCCATGGGGAGCGCCGGTATTCAGCGAGTTGGGCGAGAGACCAGGTTCCCAACCTTGACGACTTGCGGTCTGTCGAGTAGAAAGTCGAGAATCCAGTGACAGATGGAAGGATGAACAGACATGGCAGAGAGGTTGTCGAACAGTTTGTGAGGAATTGGGATATTAAAGGCAGAGCTAAAGTCAACAAACAAAACTCTGGCGTACTGGCGTGCATTTTCACGTGCACAGAATGAAATAAAAGCTCAGGGCCACCTCATCGTAAACCTATCCTGTTAGTTTGATATGACAACTGAAAGGGATCAGGTGACTGACTAGTGCATGCAGACTGGTAACTAGAACAAAGCTTTTAAAACCCTTCATCACAACAGAAGTAGATGTTATAGGTCGAAAGTCGTTAAGCAGAGGAACATTTAACTTCTTAGGTACAGGTATAATTATTGAGGATTTGAAACAATGAGGAACTACTTGCAACTGTAGAGAGGTGTTAAATATATCAGTAAAGACTGGGGCTAGTTGCCTGGCACGTGATCTGAGTGTGGCAGTGGACACATTGTCCGATCCCGACGCTTTCCTCGGGTTCTGTTTCTTGAACAGCCGACACACATCACTGCACTGCCTGAATAAGAAAAGGCGGTGAAAATCCGGGTCGGTTTTTTTTCTTCTTGTAGAAGCGACAATAGAAGTCGCTTACCTGATCAGGAAGGCTTGAGTCAGCAGCAGGACATTTTGAATTTGTTTATACTGCGTAATCTGCAGTCCACGCCATACATTCCAAGCATTATTGGCGAAAAAGTTATACGTTCTAGTTTGTCTTGATATGCAGACTTGGTCTTGAGAATTTCTTTGCGCAAGTCGGGCTTTGCTTGCCTGAACGTCTCAGGATCACCACTCCTGCTGAACGTTTAGCGTCTACCCTAGCCTAACGGCCCTGTTAAGAGGTTCTCACAGAAACTGACATACGAGGTATAACAGCATCACCATATTCATCAAGGCACGACATTCCAGTCAGTACAAAACGTGGGACCTTCTCTTGACAAGCTGTCACAGGCTTCACAGCCGTTGACTGTTAGCCTCAATGTTCCCCCATCCCACTCCCAAATAGCAAGTCCCGCCTGTTTATAGATAAAAGTCTTGAGGAGAACTACATTTCTGTGATAATATAAAAATTCTAAAAAACATTAAAATGTACTTTATTCCCCCCCCCCCCCCATCAAAATAATGAACAAGAATAAGCCTATAAAACAGGGAATTATGGCACCCACAATACTGCAATACAGATTTTTAAAATAAATAAAATCATTACAATAACGGCTGCTTCCATTTTTATAACTATGTTAATATTGTACGAAACTAAAAATTACAATAAATCTGATTTGCTAACTATATATATCTACATATATAGAAAAAGATTAGACGTTTTCTACAAAAAAGAAAGGAGCTTAACTGGATACGATCAGCTAGCTTACATTTTACAACCAGAATGTGAATTATAACCTGCCCTATTCATTTCTTGCTAATTCTTTACTTTCTACCAACAAAGAGTTTTATATGTGAGTTGCTGTTTTTTTTAAATCATGATAATGTTTTATTTCATTTTTGTATCTAGTAATTGTACACGAGTTTAAAATAAACGATGGCTTTATTTTTCAGGTCCTACTGGAAAATGTTGAGGGCTTGTTATCTGGAGCATACCTACTCGGTGGATGCCACTAAAATCCATAGAAACGCCCGAGCCGTTGCAAAGACCAGTGCCAGTAGTAGTTGTGAGTTGTAGTGAGAATATGAAATACCTCGTTGACTGCTCGATTTTGCTGATGTGAAGTTGCTTCGGTCATTTAATTTGTATGAGAATAGCAAATCACACAAACTACATACACCGTTCACAGTAGTCTGTACGTCGTGTACAGTTTAACAATAATTTAATTATTCTGGAATTTGTCGGATGTACGGTTACATTTGCTTTCAAAAAATTAATATTTAATAATACAATAATAACACATTTTATGAAGTGCGATACAAGACAAAGTCTGTTCAAAGCGCTCACACGAATACTCATCCACACTTTCATCCGACTCATCGAGGAGTTGCAGTACAATAGAATACAGAGCAATAACAACACAAATACTTAGCTACTGAAGACAATAGAAGAACACACATGCAAACACGCACAGGACAAAACAAGCCACTAATTAAACTAGAATAAAATAAGTCATTATATCTAAATTGTCTGTAAGATACAATGAAACAACTAAATAACACTAAAATACAAACAGTTTGACAAAGCTTTTGTCCACCACATAGGATGTCTAGTAATCTCACAGCTTGTGTATGCCCTAATGATTTAAATGGTGGTATTAAATATTTAGAAAAAACAATACATATCCGCACACCAACGTGCTGGAGATAAAATAAGCAGTATAAAGAACATATAACATGATAATACTGAATACCTTGAAGTCCTATTTGTATATTTGAGAATTAGATTGAATGAAAACCAAGGTATTTCTGAAAATTCACATGCATAACATTTTAGAATACTCACATACTACTGTTTAAACAGAGTAACACTGTGACCATCAGCTGGGTACCGTCAACACGTCCAGAGCTGAGGACAACCAGTCTCTTTCAGGCAGATCACGGTTACCTGCGTGCTGCAGGTATGAGTCTTCACGGATATTTTAACGATAGTACAAAAACCATAAATAGTGCTATGCCAGGAAGTGCCCACAAATGCCGTAGTGTCCTAACCAACTTTAAGTTGGTATTTCTAATTCTGTACTTTTGAGAATTTGTGTGTAATGAATTTATGATTAATAAAAGCATAATTCAAAACTGGGTTATAAGAAAGAATAAAGATTTGAGCATCATTGGGAAGAAGCAATGGTTGGTCAGCCTGTTCTGAACAGTTTTTACACTAGTATTGCCTTCAATATAATACTTATTATGGATAGCTTTCTATTAAATAATAATATGTCCTGTATAGCACAATTCCCCTGAAGGACTCAATGGTAAATATACAACTAACATTAAGAAATAGAAAACAAAAGCCAGGAACCAGAATAATCAAACACAAACAAAACACACAGCACGCAAAGTACAGGAAGATACACCACATGTACCATCAACTACAATCTGTCTCTCAGCCATGGTGCAGCTATTATAGGACATACTTGGCCACATAAACTGATAGTTCAGAGGAAAAGGAAAGGTTAATTTTAAACTTTTGAGTATATGCATTTATTATTCTGCAGTATATTTTTGCGCTTTGGTCGATTTACAATATGTACACGTATTTCCTTTTTGCGATGTGTTTTATAAGCATTCTCGTGTAAACAAGCAAAGACCCCCTCCCCTTATCTGAAGTTGTTTATATAGGAAAGTTTTCAATAAGATGTTAAGTAGTTAGCTAATATAGTTAGCTCCCTGGGCCGACATGCAAATGGAATGCATTTGCAAGAACATTAAAGAAAGGAGAGAAACATGAAAATTACCAAAAGAATATATGTGTTTTTTGTGTTCCTAAGTTTCCGACTTTTTGTCTCCCCCAAAACCCACAGGCAGCACAGGTAACGAAAGTTTCCACAACCTGCAAATTCGCAGACCACACATAAGCATGTACATCCCACCTGCAGCCCACACAGAAGCAATTGTCTACAGCCCGCACAGATGCAAGTGTCTACAGCCAACATAAACGTGTCTACAGCCCAAACACGGGTACTATGTACAACCCATGGGTACGATCTACAGAAGTATCAAGCAGAGTCTTGTTTCCCAGTCAACATGTCAAGTTTATGAGGCAAGTATCCTTGCAAGAAGCAGAAAAAGTTATACTGTGCTCTTCTATAAATAACAAAGGAGAAGAATTTCTAAAATATTATGTCATTATATAGAAAAGGGGTCGATGAGTATTCAAGAACAAAGCAATCAGCAGAAAAGTCTGAGGAACTGACTGAGCATCGTGTTCAGGAGCTGCAATTAATAGTTTTGAATTTACTGCAAGAAAACTGATAGCATGGGTCTCATACGGTCTATATCTTAATATGACCAACTTTATTTTTTGATGTGCTGATACCTGATTGTAAATGACAAAATAATTGGCTTGGCTGCATGAAATGTACGGGGTGCAATAGTTTCAGATTTAATGATTCATTCAGCTATGTCTCTGTATATCGGTTTATGTTGTTGAATGCGCACGTGCGCTTGTGCTTCATCGTGAAGGCCCGTATTACATTTCATTTTGAACCTGATGCGCAAATCTGTCATCGTTTTTTTTCTGCCACCCTGCCACTAACTTACTCACTGCAACCACTGCCATTGCAGCTACACACCTGTATTATTGATGGCGTTGTAGGGGAGACAATTGATATGTCGGTAGAAAATTGTCTGCACTTAGACCATGGAAGATAGTTTGGTCTCTCGCCGGTCCAGGCTAAGCAACCCAAAACATTCTCCCTCCCCTCTCCCTCTCTCTTACACACACACAAATGCATGTACGCACTCATACACACACACACACACTTCCTTCTCCTTCACGAGATAGATGTACAAAAACGCGGTAATTGTTGAAACACATTACCTTAGACAAACGCTGAGTTCAATATTCAAAATATATACTTATAATCATTTGCATTAGATACAAACATATCAGAGTAGAAAATAATCATTTCAACTTATTAACAACTGTGACATGCCTAAATGGGAAGGTGGGGGTTTTCCCACAGTACTAATGTTATCTTTGTGAAGTCCAAAAATGTTTTACGAAAGTGCTTAGTTCAGAGTAAAAGAGACCGGTTGCATTGCTATTAAACAGGTGTAGGTAAAGTCAGAAATGTTTTACAACTGCTGATTAAGATGCTGCGTAGAAAATATAGAGGAACAAATTTTGAAAGTTGGCTTGTTTGCCCAAATCTTTCACACACATACATGTGCTCATGAAAAAAGTGAGTGTTTTAAAGAAATTACTATAACAGTGTAATAGTACCAGTAGTTCAATGGTTGATCAACCTTACTGTTCTCAAGAGGAATGCAGATTGATATGCTGTTGAAAACATTGTGGTTACTTTTCCCGGAGTTACGAGTTGTGTCTATTGTCAAAGGGTGATATGTTGAGGCTCAGCAAGATTTTGATGCTGGGTTAGGCAAATTCTTTATATCGCACCAACACACATACCACAATAGACGTTGTTACTTGTCAACAAAAACAATACGACAATAGACAGTGTTACTTGTCAACAAGAACAGTTTAATTAAACGCGAACAGGACGTACAGGTTAAAACCGACGATACTTTGAACAGTTTCCAGCATGAACCTCCTGCTTGTGAATATGTATACTTGTCTCTTGTCGGCGTTTTGTGTCTTCTATCGTTTAAATGTATCTTTGCTCAGTTCCGTTTTTTAAATTTTTTTTTAACTACATGTAAGCTGTGGAGAATTTTGATTGCCGACAAGATTTATGACAGCTGCCTGCTTCTTCTCGCGGCGTCTGGTACATTGATGAAATGTAACTTCTGTTTCACACAAAAAGTCCATAAAGAAAAACAGGACAGTCCGGAAACAAAGCAGCCAGACTAGGTTCGTTGCAATTGCCAGCGAGAGGAAACCTCTACACTGGTGTGGAAAAATGAGGAATTCGTTCCCAGTGAAAATAGATGGATATGACTTAAGAACTACAGATTATTTCTATTTAATAAAGAGCAAATGAGGACAGAGCGCTTAAATTATCGAAAGATAACTCCAACAAGGGTACTGACACCCTCAGCATAACCGTATGCAGACGCACGTGACCAATGGAGCTTACCGTAACCAAACACGTACCAAAGAGAGGGCCGAAAGAAAGGAACTTGGCAGATCATTTCGATTACTCGACAAAAGGTCTCGACGGCTGTACAAGAATACTGCTATGTAAATCACATATTTACAGCAATTTTTCAAACACAGAAAAAATATTATTCTAACACCAAGTTCTTTAATAAGTATAATTTTCTTACGGATAGGTTCATTGAGCAATACATTATCCCTCTAAAAAAATTTAATTTTTATGTCTTTTAGAAACCAAGCCACATGACGAGCTACGGGCCTTCCTCTCTCCAGTGTGCTTCAGTGATCAGGATGAAGGCCAGACATACGTGCATCGCAAGTCAAGTGCACCATGACTGTTTGTCATACCATGTGGACTGCATCTAAATAATGTGGTCTTTAATAAAAGACCCTGTGTGCATAAGACTGATACCCCAGTCGTTCTGCAGGATAATATAGCAAACATTTGTGACCCTACTAGCCTGTGGTCCGTCAGGAAAAGTCTAATTTGTGGTTGAACGCGTTTACAGGACTTTAATTTTTTTTTCCTTCTGAAATTCCATTTTTCTAACTCATCTAGTGGGATTCTTGTTCAATCCTTACATGGAACACAAAGCTATAAGATGATTTTAAAGCCGGCTTATAATAGTTAAATCATGTGGTTTACTACAGTAAATTAAATTTACTACAGTAAATTTTAGTTTCCTAACGTTGTGTTAAGTAAATCTAAGTTGGAGGTTCCAGGATCGAGCCCTTTGCCGATTTTTAGAAGCGAGGTTAGAGTTGAACTCCGGAGATTTTCACGTCATCATATTTCGGGTCCACTAGAGAGACTGGGCTTACGGACATACAGAAGTGCTAAGGGAAAACACGACCAGACCACGTGGGATTCCGCGGATTTATATCGGGTTTGTCCCTATTCCAAAGCCAGATACCAACGTAGTTCACTCTAGGGAAAGATTGACAGACTTGTGCTGCAGCAGAGGTGACTTTAACTCGTGTTCTTCATTGTGCGTTCTAGACTATGTTGTCTACGCCCGTGTATTCCTGTCTTGAATAGATATTCGTCGACTAGCCACAACTTGATTGGACGGTAACTCCAGAGAGCTGTTTAACCGTCTCTCTTCGTCCGACTTCTACAAGCCGCCATCTGCTCGTATACGAACTGATCTTTCTGAGAACATCGTTTATGCTCGGACTTTTGTTTAACTGTCAAACCTCCAGAACATTTCGAACGGGACTTTGATTTGGATTGCAACTTTTCTTGCGTCTTCTAACGACAACGAACTTTCTCCAGGATTGTGTGTACGTCCTTATGGACATATTCTTTGGAGTGTCGTTCGTGTGTGTTCTTGGATTATTGTGTAACAGTGAGTATTTCTTCAATTCATCTGATATTTCCTTTTGGTGTCCAATTAAAAGGCGGAAATAGAGCCACAGTTTGTGTCTGTGAGCGGCTGAGCGTCTAAGAAAGTTCCGAACACGAAAACGAATACGAACACGAACACGAATACGAACACACACACGAACACGAAAGGGTACGCAGGCACAACACCGTCGCCCTCATAAATATAAAAGTTTGATTTCTTTTATATATAGGGGTTGAGTGGGGTGGGGGGTAATGCGTGCTTTCGGGCGCGCGTGGATGTTTGCGCATGTGTTTGCATATCTGTCAATGCGTTTCCGCAGGTGTGTGCGAATAATATATGCCATAATGTGAATTTATACCTAGCAGCACCCCGCCCTTAAGAGGGGCACACTCTCTGCGTCTGCCAAAATTTGAGAAACAGTTATAAGAGGAGGGATAGACGCGCACGTGCGCACACACGCAAATATACACCCGCGCGCGCCCACGCAATTGTATATTGACTGCGACTGTGTAGCTGGGTAAGCAAATACTTCGTCTGATTTACTTCTGATCCCATCGCGTCATTGAACCCTCCGAGCGCTGTCCTCGGCTCACTGTCTAAAAAAGTTTCGACCGTCTGCTGTTAGTCCGTCGTTCTGATTTAGCAGGGGTCCCGCAGTACAGGCTTTGCTGCCCATGTGCAGCGTTGGAAAAAAGGCTAGAGATTTGGGGTCATTCAGTGCAAATGTCACGAAGTTGGAATTTTTCTGTGCATAACGTTTTCACGCCCCACTGCAGCAATCCACCTGTAAGAGACCCCATGGGAAACACAAAATAGATTTGTAAATATCTTTATTTTTCTCTCTCAATGACTACTGCAGTCATAAATAGAAGTCATTCTTTCCTATCGTAACACGCACATGGCACATACACGATACAAGCCCACGAGCACATGGGAACACAACCACGTCACTGACTGGCACAACAGAATGTTACATACATCCTAATGAATGCTTCATAAGTATCTTAACTTTGAACACATCGTTTTAAGGAAAGCCATTTGTGGGCCGTTTGAGAACAGTTACAGCTGTGTGTGGAACACAATAGGGAGTTCGATGAAGAAATCTGAAGATCTGTACATTGTAAGAACAGTGTTTATTTGTATATGAAACAGCCTGTGCAGCTATATAAAGATATTTATAAATAGTTTGTGCGTGTCCATACAATCCTTTCGGCTTTGGTTTTGTTCCAGGGTGACCTGCAGTGTAGCAGTAAAACATACTTTCTAGGTCGCGGGTTCAGATCCGGTGTCCAGCGCAAGTACTTTCTCTGAATATGACGCCGGTTCACAGGGCTGCAGTCGGAGTTCCTCCGGACTATTAGGTCCCCCGCCCACCTTCCTTTCTCTTACACAAACACCCTCTTCCGATTGCCCCCCACCCAACCCCTGCCCAGTGAAACTGGCAAAGCCTTCGTTGTTGATTTGACGTCGTCAGTCGTCATTCGCCAAATCAGCAACTATGGGTTTTTCATGACTTTTTTCCTGGCGTCTCGTTGTCTACCCAATCAGGAGGTAGAGTAACTTGCTACCGTCGACCTGATTGGCTCTCTAAAACAGCCAGGAGACATCGCACGGTGGAGCGAGGAAGGTGGTCCGGCTCAGAGCCGAAGGCAATCTCCCCCCTCTCCCGGTTGACCAGTCACCCTGAGAGGGGGTCGGCTGTGAGGTAGGGGCGAACAACCCTCCGGGCTACAGCCCACCACCCCGAACGGGTAGAAAGCCTGTTCGCGTTTTTCTTGCGGGCTCGCGTTCAGGGCTATATAAGGCACCCGACTGCAAATGCCGATCGCCGAATCCAGTTCTGGGTAGTTACTACAGGGTTTGTCACACTCATTAGGTCCATTATCCCCTTGTTCACCCTGTAAGAGGGACCACAGTCAGAAGATGCAAACGCCTGTAACGCAGGCCCCCGTCAACTAATTGTTCCTGTCGTTTTCACTGAAATCTTCCTCCTGTGTCACCAGCACAACATGGCGCCTGAGTTCTAGCGAAGGAGGCATGACCTGCACGGGGCGCTGCTCCTCCCTGGTGTCGGGATAAAGGTCAAAGGGCACGTTGTGCTGATCTCTGCAGCAGTTAGTTCTATGACCCCAGTTTGCGCGTCCACAGCTAAAACACCGGATTGTGTTGTTGGTCGAGTCATTAAAGTAGCCCTCCTGTGCAAGCCTGGAGAAAAGATATTAGAAACATTTGTGTATTCTCATCACTAGAGAGTCTTTCTTTTTTCTTTCTTTCTGGAACAACTGGAGAGGCGGGCATGTACGTAGGCAGGCGGGCAGACAGACAGACAGACGGACGGAGGGATGAACAGTGGGTGGGCAGACGGACGAACAGGCAAACAGACCATAAAATGAAAGCAGACTTTTCATCCTGAAAAGACGATACCTGCAAGGCCAAGTATGAGGGGACGAGCTCCGGATCCAGTCCCTCAGGTTGGAGGCAAAGGATCCATACCTCACAGCCTCCTTTTTCATCTCCGGAAACAGGCTTCGCTGCTGGCAGCCATGGCAGTATCAGGCGAGATTTGGAATGGTATCACTGTAATAAATCTCTAAACGCATGCGCGCACACACACACATCCAAACACACACAAGCACACATGCAGACTTTGATTTATCTTACCATCACATTGGGGTTCTTAAGATTTTTGTATAGTTTTGGTCACCGCGTGGGTTACGAAGATATTCAACAAAATATATTTAATCCTGTTCACAGATCGAAGTCCAAATACAGAACTAAGGAAATCTGAGAAGAGAAACAAATGGCTACTTAATTAGACGACTAGGATAACAACAACAGCAACAACAGAAGCAGCAACAACAACAAAAACCACACTCAAGAATTCACCAAAGAATAACACAAACCGAAAGAATGGGGTCATCCACATTTTGCTTACCATTATTATCACCACAACAAAATTAATTTTTCATTGAAAGCGATGCTCCAGGGTGCATTAAGTTTAATTAAAAACAGTATTCACTTTCCCTATATATATATTCATAAATAAAAAAGCGCCATCCATGCCCCATTCGCAGAATGGGAAGAGATGTAGTCAAACGATAACAATTTGCTAGTTGTGAGGATCGTCAGTAGCCCACTTACTGGTTTCCCCCTCCTGCCCTTCAGCTGCAATGTATCTTCACAAGCGCACAAAAAGCGCAGTGCTTTTCTGATTTCTGATATCTTACTGACAAGCTGTTCACAGACATCAGTATCTCTCCTTCTCTCGTCAATCAAGAACTGCCACGCCTTCCTTTGCCCTCAGTGCTATCGTTTAGCCCCTCCCTCGTGTCCACGCAAGCCCCTCCACTCCTAAAAGCGAGGCGGCGCTAGGTCATGCCACCACCACCCCACAAGTTTCAAGTGGCCTTCACTTTAAGGCCAAATAACGAAGGTGAAGGTTTTCCTTCAAGCTCGCTTAAACATAAACCTCAGAACGAGGCTGTCATCTCCTTGCTCTCTGAAGTTGTAACCGTGTCCTCTAATTTCCCAGCACCTGGCCTGTAACCAGGAAAACTGAAAGTTAAGCTTTTTTTGTGCACATTTATTTGTCTGTGTGTTGAGCCGTACTGGAGACTGCCCGGAATATACGATATCGTCGTTTAGCTACCTTTGCAACCGTTCCTAACGAGTAACGTTTGGTCAACCAGGAAGTCAAAATTACACGATTATTTTGGAAAACGAACTGATTTTCGCCTGAAACAGCTTTAAGATTCTGTCGGGAATGCTAGTAGTGACAACGACGAATTTATGAAAGCATGGGCACATAGAAAAATTTTACGTGTGCTCTTTTCCGTTTCCCCTGCGATCAGCGATGTCATTTTTTTCGTTATTGCTTTATTTACATATCTGTACGACTACATTTTGAAAATAAAAACTAACCTGTGTTAGTCCGGCACTGGGGGTGCCTAAAACCTCTCTGACAGTTTAATTTCTTTGGTTTTCTGGGCACACTGATACAGTCTCAGCAGCAAGAATGTACATTCAGACCGGCGGTGATTAACCAGATTGCGCGCAACTTAGCAAAACAACCACTTTTTACTGCACCTAGCGCGTTCGCACGGCCGCTTTATTGGCACAACCCTATTGGGTCATCAGATGTCACTGGCTAAGGTGAGTATAATCGGCGCTGCACTTCCGACCGCCGGGCAGGCATTGCGCGTCGCGCCGAGCTATACACGCGCCTGTCGAAAATAATTCATATAAAGAAATTTAAAGCCACGGTGGTTATGACTGCAGAGTTTATGAAAGATAAATGGTTAAAATCCATATTTTGCTAGAGTTGACGTTACTCTTCCAATCCATGTATAGTTTGTGTAAAAGGAAGGAAGGAAGGAAGGGGCCTTACTCTAAGGGTTATCACATTACTTCTGAGGCAGGAGCCCCTGTGGCCAAGATGTCTGTGACGTAATGACCTTGAACTGCTCCCCCAGTCTAACTCAATGTCAAACAATATCTGCCAGACAGAGAGCATGATAATACTACGTCAAAAACCTGATTGAAAAGTGTGAACACATCAAATTACATCAATTAAAGGGAGCTTAGGAGCGTATCAACGAGAAGCGAGGCAGTAAGGCGAGGTGCTGAGGAAGATTACCCAATCAGGGACAATGCCCTAATAAAATGAACTAAAAAAGCTGGTCTGGCGGGCTGAGGTCAGATATGGTGTCAGAAGTGCCAAACCAACACAGAAGCACTTGCACATCCACGAACATCCATCCTTCCTTCCTTTCTTGCTGAAAACCAGCCCTAGTTGTTGGCATCCTCAGGGGTAGTGTAGCGGAGTAACACATCAGCGAAAAAGGTTGAGCGGGGTGTAGCCGGGTGGTGGTTATGGGCACACAGGCGCCCACCCAGCCGGCCCCTGAACTCTCCTAGCCGACATACTGTGGTTAGTTGCAGCATGCACCTGACTGGTCGTTCGTTACTCAAGTATGGGAAACACAAAGGGTATCGTGTTTCTTTTGATTCCCTGACCAAAAGGTGGGTAGGATAGGACCAACAAGGTTTCAAGGCCTGTAAAACTAGGTCACTACAAAACGGAGCCCTTAGGAAGTTATTAATTTAATCACCGGAAAGTACGAGCGTGTGCCGAAACACTGCACAGTTAGCGTCTGACCTTACCAGCCTCATGCACGATTGTGCAAAGTATAGCGAAGAAACGCCCGTCACGACCTTGACACGCGATACACCCGCCCGGCGTCATCTTCATAGGGTCAGTACTGTACGATGCTAAAAGGAAAGGAAGCGTTTTCTCTGCTTCGGAAACACAATCGGAAACATTTGAGAAACGTGACAGTATCCCAGTAAATTATTTGACATCTACGTAACAACCACACGGCACACACGTATAATGATATGACCTATGACCTTAACAGGCGACTTCACTAATTTTTAGTGTGAGTAGTCTTCACATAACACTGGATGTTGATATCGATCAGCGTCTAAGTTCTGCGCATTGTGACCACGCTGTTCAAACAATACGGCATTGCACTGCCTTATACAAAAACGTCGATTGAGAGAATTTCTTCTTCGGTGTGAGAAACTGTTCTGCCTGTATGTGAGGGATTTGTTTAAAAAGAAACTCACATAACTGTTGTTTTAGTTGATGCACGGATCATAGGAATTTATTATTTATAGCGATGAAGAGACACTGACCTGTCTGGTAGGCTGTTGGCCCTGTGTCGTGGCTGAACACGTTCTGCGCCTGCAGCTCAGCTGCTCACAGCACATGCCAGCCGTCTGCGTGGCTACCGTGGTCTCTGCGTCAGAAAAAGGAAGACAACTGCTTATCGTTATCCTGTCAGGCGGGTTGATTCTCAACCTCTTTACAGGGCTCATTCACAAGATGGGGGGTGGGGGCTTAGTTCTTTTTTCTGCGCTTCCCTTTGGTCGTTCCATTCTGCCAGTCACACAAAAGCCACGCCTCCCTGCTCTTTTGCAGAGAGCGCTTGCCCGCCGAGCAACCCTTCACAGGTGAAGAGAATCAATAAACGTTGTCCGAAGGGCGGGTTTGGTGGGGCGTGGAACTATGGTTTTGGGCATAGCGTGCACACCAAGTGCCTGCGAGTTCCTGGGGAGTGCTAGGCTCATTCCAGCTGGTGGGCCAGCTAACTTACAGTGTTTGGGGGACTGCATCTGTGCATTTGACTTGATAAATGTGGCGATTTGTGATCATTATGAAGCAAACCTGAATTAATTTTTTTCTAAATGATGGCTGATTTCTCTGTCCTATTTCTGTCTTCCTTTCTTTCTTTGTCCAGCCTAGGGCATGTTCAAGTGCTGATGCAGTTGTTAATTATAGTAGCCACTCTCAGCGAAGACGTCACGGGAAGTCCCGACGCTCCGCTGTTTCCGTTATGGTCTTCTGGAGGGGAGATGAATAGGAGACGAGTTAGTGAGGAACTGAATTGCATTGTGGCTCATGAAACACGACAGAAGAAAAAAAGCGTTAGCTGTGGCATCGTGTAATGTACAATAATAAGCTTACCACAAAGGTGGCACACACAATTTGACACATTAAACCAGCCTCACAGAACTTGTCACGACCCCCACCCCCGTCCACGTGGGGGCACGTGCTCGTGTTCTTGCACACTCCTGACATACAAACAAAACTCAACACGGGGTAATATCAATAGGACCCACCACTGTTTATTACTACCCAAAACAATAGACGCAACTGTGTACCTTTACTATCTCCCTTCAATATATATAAAAAAAACAAAATCACTCTCAAATTTCAAACTCAAATCTCAAACTTCACTCCAATTCTCACTACTCCCCACTATCACATGCACAAGTTCTGACGTTACAAGTTACACAAGTTCTGACGTTACAAGTTACACAAGTTGGAAACAGTCGATTCTCTCTTCTCGATGTCGCATAACGTGCATTCGACATGCACCGTCGTCTCCATGACATGCGCGAAGTTCACGCCTACCTGGCTTGCCCTGTTGCGTAAGAAGGTAGACAGCACGCCTCATTCTGTATCAGCTTCGACAATAAGGCGGGACCACACCACGGCTGTCCCACTGACCTGGTCCCTGCCACGTGCGACACGGCCGGACTGGTATCACCTTTAGACTCGGGCGCACTCCCACACGCTCCCGTCGTCTTGTCACGAGGTCGCCTCGTTCGCGCCTCCGCTAGTCTGCTTCCCAAGCTTTCCAAACTCCAGTCCACAGGTGTCGGCTCTGGGGCTGACGAGTCCTGCGTTGTCGTCTCTCTATTGGGGTCCTCCGGAACTCCTAAGTTTACCTTAGTACCTAGCTTCGAGTTACACCTCCCACCTTAATCATCGTGTGTCCTTTTCTTCGTGGGGATAGCACCCCGTACTTATAGGTTAAATTCCCTTGTTACACATTGCTTTCCAGTTTCAGTTTCACCTTCGACGAAAATGACGCCCACACAATCACTCTTTAAACTTCACTCATGTTCCTAACAATCAACTTCACTCTACATTCACATCCCACTAAAGAATCGGTAACCAAAAGTTCAAATAACGAGCCACATTATTAACCGGCATTTCCAAACCATATATCTTCACGTTTTTATCGTACAGCATAATCACATCGTACATCGTACAATTGAACATACAATTGAACAAACATTTCTTGAGCGACTATACCATGATTATATCTCATACAAAATATAAAAGAAATCCTGATTATTACTTATACACAATTCCTTCAGTTCAGTGATTGAAGGAGCAGGTACATCAAACAAACGGTGGGCACGTTCCACCATGTCAGCATCTAACGTCTTTCTTCCTCAGTCTCTCAGTTTACCACTCACTTTGTCGCCTCGCTCCTCTCTCAGTTTCCTAATGCGTGAGCTCACCCCTCCCTCGCTGTGCAGTTCAGCTATCTGCCTAGCCTAGCGAAATGCTTAGTGTGGGAGACCGTTTTGTCATAAACCTCTCTACTTGTCACGTGGATCGTGACAGAACTAACACAGTTTTTGATGCAACAACACTTCCTTTTCCGCAGAATATCCGTCTATTGTTTCGCTGCTCTCTCAGTTCTGCCAAAGATTTTTTATGTATTGTAAAATCTTTGGTTCTGTTACCACACTGACTGAGCTCTGGCTATGAGTGACAAGATTATCAGTGACGTAGATGATGTTCTTCACGACGTTTCTCAGGCGGCACGACTCTAGCAATACACACTGACCTCTCGAACGTCTGAAGGGTGATCACGAGTCACAGAATCTGTCCTGTGGTCGCAGTGCGAGGTCCACTGGCAGCCTTTTCCATAGAGAGCTCGTGAGCGTACCCGGCAAGTCTCCTCACCTGGCTGGCAAACACTGTCCCCTCACTGGTCTTCAGACATTTTTCATTCAGCGGCGGCCAAGCTCTCTTTCTAGTCTCGTGCCGATCTTCCTGCAATGTCGCACTGGTCCCTCGTTCCCTGATGCACTTCACTCGCGGGACTGCGGCCTCTCGTCACAGGACTGATTGCGCCTGTCGCGGTCGTAAGGCTGGGGATTTGATCATTAGGTGTGGCCGTGTGGGGCAGTGACGGCTGTTGATGGGGCAGTGTTGATTAGGGTAGAATATGGGTGGTTGTGGGGTTAGGTGAGGGTGGGGGTTAGGAGTGGTTAGAAATTGGGTTAGGGATTCCAGTCTTGTACTTGTTGCTGCACATTTCTACAGATGCTATTTCAGTGGCCAAAGTTAGTCTGCCCGTACACCTCCTCAGCTATGACTACTCGCAGGACACTGTTGGGTTACGCAAGTTTTTTTTTCTTCAGCGCGACTGTTCTAAGCACTGTATCATTTTTTGTACATAGTATTGAATCCTTTCAGTCATAGAATTGTTGACACGTTAGTGACGCATAAAATTTACGTAGCAATAGAAGGGAAAGACGCCATGTGTTCTTTAATAAAATCGCGTAAGACTCAGGCTTCGGGAACCAATGGGAAAATGTTAATTTGGTCGTGTAGGGAAACGGGAGAAACATTGTGGTGGAATTAACGTCTTTGAGACAGTTTGGTCTGGAGATACCGAGGAGTCAGACGTGTTACTAGTCTGTGAGACTTGTTAACGGTTATCCAACAGAACAAGACGCGCTGTTGATGTAGGATCATTGTTCAGCGGTCACTGGGAGGAATTAGACTTCAGGTATGGACTTAACTCATTCAGAAAAATAGCCTTGTGGAAAGAAATTGTCGAGAAACGAAATAGTTGTCTCGTCGCGAATCCATCATCAACGGTTAGCCGTACGCTATACGTTCTACTCTGAAGGCTGTATTCGCATAGCTACATAGCAAGCTATTGTGGGACAACCGTAGTAATTCATTACTTGCCGGGAGAAGTACTTTACGCTTCTGCAGCGAGTATGTGTCAACTTTTCTTTGTCTTATGAAGAAGCGTAAGATAATGTTAAATCTTCAGTGGTGTAAGGTTTAACGGCTGAGTTGCCAGTATTCATCACCGTGAACCTGTCTCTCATGATAAACAGTCTAATAGTAGGCTGGGAGTGTACAATCAAACGGACCCCTTCACTTGTGGAAGTGAACTTTCTTCATAGATCTGAAATCTGCGAGGAATCGAGTGTTACCCTGTGACAGTTAAGCAAGGACATCTCAAGGACTAACGGACTAACTGTACAATACATGGTTCGTAACCAGTGTTCCCGACACCTTTGGACAAGCCCATCTACTGAGTTCTTCTGGCACGGTACAACTGGATACACAGATCACCTTTGACCCTGCTACAGACTTTCTCAGATCTACGCTCGTCAGTCAGGACATTTGCGTCTCTACGAACTGCATCATCCGTGTCAACTATACTATCTTGTTCGGGCTACTTCTGCGGGCCATTACCTAATGAGAACGATTTTGGATTAACTGTTCTGTTCCGGTTTTGGATTAATTCATTTCCCCGCAAGTAGTCTTTTGCGTTATCACGTTATTTCATATGAATTTAATTGTATGCTAGTTGCATTACACATTGTTCAGACAATTGTTTCGTGTCACAAACCATCGCTATTTCGCACATACACACACACGCACTGTTACGTATTTGTTCAACTGCACCATTCTTTCCTCAGCTTTCATTTCTAATGTTTATAGTTCAATAAATGTGTTAAGTTATCTGGTCGTGTACCTTTTGATTGAAAAGGTGAGGGTCTGCACTAGGCGTATGCATTTCGTATTTCTTCCCTAGAATTCCAGCACACCCCACAAAACGTTACACGTTAGGTGTGGGGCAGTGACGGCTGTTGATGGGGCAGTGTTGATTAGGGTAGAATATGGGTGGTTGTGGGGTTAGGTGAGGGTGGGGGTTAGGAGTGGTTATAAATTGGGGTAGGGATTCCAGTCTTGTACTTGTTGCTGCACATTTCTACAGATGCTATTTCAGTGGCCAAAGTTAGTCTGCCCGTACACCTCCACAGCTATGACTACTCGCAGGACACCACCCGGTCAAAACATTGCGCCGGCCATTTGTCGTTTCCGTGTCCCCGTCGAATTGCACCAAGTTTGGCGCCAGTTTTTCAAGGCACTGTAATGGATGCACGTACGGCTGATTTCGGGAAACAAAACTCTGTATCTCCAGTTGAAAACAAAACAACAAAACAGATCCCTGGTTTCCCCCGTTAAAAATCTCCAGACACATACTGAGAATGAAAGGAATCTAAAAATCTCAAGGCAGGAGCAACTGATTTGCTTGGGCAAATTTAAACAGACTTTTATATTGTGCTGCACTGACACCGCAAGAATACTATTGGCTGGAACATCGTGACTCTCAGTTAAGAGTTTGTTTTTAACAGGCCTGGACTGGCTTGCATGACTGTTCTTCTTCCCTGTTTATAAGTAAAGCTGCACGTAAAATATAGGCCGAATGGGCCTTACGACCGCTCTTATGACTGAAAGTGCTGATACTCACGCTCGTGCAAGCCAGCCCTGGAGACGAAGCTTGCAGGACACTACCCAGTGGTGCACGTGGGCAACACACACACACACACACACACGGCGTTAACCCGGAACTCAAAAGTTGACTCATCAGCATGAGCCATGTTTTGACTGTGACGTGACGAACGAACGAACGAACCAACCAACGAACCAACGAACGAACCAACGAACGAACGAACCAACGAACCAACGAACGAACCAACGAACGAACCAACGAACGAACCAACGAACGAACCAACGAACGAACCAACGAACGAACCAACGAACGAACGAACCCCCAACTCCCGCCCAGTCAGACTGGCAAAGCCTTCGTTGTTGATTTGACGTTGAAACAATAAATTAGAAAAACAGTCGTCATACGCCAAATCAGCAACTATGGCTTTATCACACTCATTAAGGTCCATTATCCCCTTGTTCACCCTGTAAGAGGGACCACAGTCAGAAGCAAACGCCTGTAACGCAGGCCCCCGTCAACTAATTGTTCCTGTCGTTTTCACTGAAATCTTCCTCCTGTGTCACCAGCACAACAGGGCGCCTGAGTTCTAGCGAAGGAGGCATGACCTGCACGGGGCGCTGCTCCTCCCTGGTGTCGGGATAAAGGTCAGAGGGCACGTTGTGCTGATCTCTGCAGCAGTTAGTTCTATGACCCCAGTTTGCATGTCCGCAGCTAAAACACCGGATTGTGTTGTTGGTCGAGTCATTAAAGTAGCCCTCCTGTGCAAGCCTGGAGAAAAGATTAGAAACATTTGTGTATTCACATCACTAAAGAGTTCTTTCTTTTTTCTTTCTGGAACAACAGGAAAGGGGGGGGGGCATAAACGTAGGCGGGCGGACGAACAGGCAAACAAACAGACCATACAATAAAAGCAATCTTTTCATCCTGAAAAGACGATACCTGCAAGGCCAAGTATGAGGGGACGAGCTCCGGATCCAGTCCCTCAGATTGGAGGCAAAGGATCCATACCTCACAGCCTCCTTTTTCATCTCCGGAAACAGGCACTCGCTGCTGGCAGCCATGGCAGTATCAGGCGAGATTTGGAATGGTATCACTGTAATAAATCTCTAAACGCATGCGCGCACACACACATCCAAACACATCCAAGCACACACGCAGACTTTGATTTATCTTACCATGACATTGGGTTCTTAAGATTTTTGCATACTTTGGTCACCTTGTGGCGTACGAAGATATTTAACAAAATATATTTAATCCTGTTCACTGTCACATGTCACCCCTAGGCTATTACCTGTCACTCCTAGGTAAGCCTTTTAGCTCCTCCCTTTGTAAGCTAGTAGGGGGAAGATACGTCATCACCAGGTTAATCGCTCCACCCACAATCGACACCTGGGTGTATGGGCATTGGCCAGGTTAATCATTGTGCTCCCCCTAGTCCGGCTAGAACCGGTTTACTTGAGGGTAGTGCGTCAGAACGCTTACTACATAAGGAGGTAAAAATGTTAGATCGAGAGGGAGGAGAGAGCGAGACAGAGAGAGCGCCAAGAGTACCGACACAGAATACAGAGAGGGACGTGCACCTAGGAAGAGACCCAGTGAAGCGACCACGTGCTAGCCTACGGACCTCAGTCGCCATCTTGCCAAAAGGAAGACTCCAGCTCTCTTGCAGTTACAAGTGTAATCTGCTGACCGCCTCGAAGGACTGAGACGGAAAGAGACCACTGGACGTGCCTTATAAGTAAGGTCTGCTCTTACCTTAGAGTCGGGGACTTAGTGCAGGAGACAGGAGATGTCATAGCTAGTGATTGGGCAAGTGTGCCAGTAGACGGGACTGAGTGTAGCGTGGCTGAAGCAGTGGCGTAGCTTATTTTGTGGGTCGCGGAATAGCTGT
>SMGT01006411.1:119596-135980 GCA_004794575.1 Lanistes nyassanus
AAGAGAGTGTACGCTCAAACCTAACAACCCTTGTATACTGCACTAATACATTGGAAATGACAAGAAAACGTCATGATCTGAGGTAAACTTTCAGTATGACATTTATTTATACATTAAAAGTGCACAAAAAAGTGCGAAGATAATTCTGCGAACATGTATCTGGAAAACGTGACATCGGTTATGTCCCCCTCCCGTATCTTCACTTCTGCTATGTGAGAAACTGGCGGTGTTCAAGTAGAGAGATCAAAATGGGGAAACTGTGCGCAGTGTTTGGATGCGGGACAAAAACCAGTACAAAGACTGGTATTTGCACGTTTAAATTCCCGAAACACCTATCCGCCTCAGAAGAGAGTGGATCAATTTCGTGCATCTCGACAGACAAGGATACGATGACATTTCAAACACATACCTTCAAAAGCTTCCTACTTCTGTGATTTTTTCTGGTATATTATGCATCAGAAACTTATAAAAGTATATTTTGATAATAGCTTATCCGTTCTCGTAGGTGCTATACCGATCGAATTGTGGCTATTCGGGGTTTCGAAATGGAATGATGCACGGCAGAAGAGCAGATCTGTAAAATCTGTAAAATATACGTACTCAAGTGTCGATTTTTGGCATATTATGCATCAAATAATTCAGAAAGTGCATTCTGATGTTCGATATACCTTTAAAACCTTTTATTTAGGCCTAAAACCATGACTTTTCGTGGCTGTTCGGTATTTCGTAACAGACGATAACAGTACTGACATAAATCTTTCAAATCCACGTACTCATGTCGATTTTTGGCATATTATATATCAGATAATTTAGAAAGTGCATTCTGATGCTTGATATACCTTTAAAACCTTTTATTTAGACCTAAAACCATGGATTTCGGTGGCCGTTCCTGGCTGTTCGGTATTTCGTATACACGGCGAACGAGCAGACGATAACAGTACTGACAAATATTTAAAGTATAAGTACTCGTGTCGATTTATGGCATATTATACAACAAATAATTCAGAAAGTGCTTTCTGATGCTTGATATACCTTTAAAACCTTTTAATCTAGACCTAAAACCATGGATTTCGGTGGCTGTTCGTGGCTGTGAGGGGTTTCGTATGACCATCACATGCCGTCTTTGTTGTTACCCGGGTGACGTCATGAGCCTCGATTCGGCTGTTCCGGGTTTTTTTTATGTCAGTCTCCTCAATGCAGAACTTTCGATTAAAATAGTAACTGATCGGTCGATCTTCTGGTAAAATGACTAGTGCCACGTGATTTCTCAGATTTGATTCTATTTAGGCATACAAAGTTTCCATGGAGAGTTTACCCTCACTTTAAACCAGCCTCACAGAACTTGTCACGACCCTCACCCCGTCCACGTCAGACGACCTAGTGGGGGGACGTATTCGTGTTCTTACACACTCCTGACATACAAACAAAACTCAACACAGGGTAACATCAATAGGACCCAACACTATTTATTACCACCCCAGAACAATAGACGTAACCGTGTACCTTTACTATCTCCCTTCAATATAAAAACAAAAAAATTCACTCTCGAACTTCAAACTCCAAACTCAAACTTCACTCCAATTCTCACTACTCCCCACTACCACATGCACAGGTTCTGACGTTACAAGTTACACAAGTTCGAAACAGTCGATTCTCTCTTCTCGATGTCGAGTCCCAGTGACGTACATTCGACATGCAGGTCTTTCTTCCTCAGTCTCTCAGTTTACCACTCACTTTTTGGCCACGTGACAAGTAGACAGGTTTATGACAAAACGGTCTCCCATACTAGCCATTTCGCTAGTTTCCTAATGCGTGTGCGAGCTCACCCCTCCCCCAGCTGTGCAGCTCAGCTACCTGCCTACCCTAGCGAAATGCTTAGTGTGGGAGACCGTTTTGTCATAAACCTGTCTACTTGTCACGTGGATCGTGACAGAACTAACACAGTTCTTGATGTAACAACACTTCGTTATCCACAAAATATCCGTCGCTGGTCTCTCAGTTCTGCCAAAGGTTTTTTATGTATTGTAAAATCTTGGGTTCTGCTACCAACTGCCCCTTGTTCATCGCACTGACTTAGCTCTGGCTATGGGTGACAAGATTATCAGTGACGTAGATGATGTTCTTCACGACGTTTCTCAGGCGGCACGACTCTAGCAAGACACACCCTGACCTCTCGAACGTCGGAAGGGTGACCACGAGTCACAGCCTTAACCCACATTGGCCAAAGCTTAGCCCACACAGTATCTCCATTTCCACTACATGCTCCTACCTGTGGGCGAATTTTCCGGCCCAGGGTTGCCTTCACCAGTCATGACCACCTTCGGGGCCACAACATAAGCGGTAGACAGTAAAACGGCTACCAGCTGTAGATGTGACTAAAGATGGATACTAGAGGATGGGGCATGATGGTAAAAAGGAAAAGGAGAATAAACGAGAGAAGTTTCGTAACAAGTGAGTCATTGCTCAGCTAACATAGTTGACAAAAGCCATCGCCTGAGCAGTGCTCCGTTAAGCAAGAGGACGGATGTCAACACAGCTAGTGAATGGACATTGTTGGCACTAGAAGAACTGTGTAAGGTCAAGAACAATGAGAACTGTGACGACGACTGTGACATTCGTCGTTGCTGCAGTGTATCAGCTTATGATTTCGTCCTGCTGGTCATGCGTGTGTCGGGATTACGTACTTTGTGTTGTGATGTGGGCGGTATCACACTAGTTCTATTGTGGACCGTGCAGCTTCTTCTTGCGAACTTGTAAACTTTTTCCAAGGAATATTTGTAAATTTGTGCGAGCACTATGTTATAGTGCTAGTGTGATCTGCTAGTATTTTGTGAGACTGTCGCCGGACCTTGATGTAAAGATTTCCGGGACATTTCCAACTTCACGAGAATTAGCGGTACTGTAATCTTTAGTTTTTACATAAGCATGTTTGATGTAGTGTACGTGTACAAATGTAACACCAGGGTGTGAGCGCTAAAGTCCAAGATATCAGCGTACGTCGACGTGTCAATGTCAGTGGAATATCGTAAATACTTATTCACGTATTATTCCAGGATATGTAAATAAATAATTTTTGTTTTTCGTTTTGGATCGTTGAGGGAGTGCAGGTTTTGAGCTGGGGGTTTTACGAGCTAGACGAAATCTGCGAAACTTCAATAGACAACCAAAACTTAACCATTATTTTGGATTTAAATAACGCGATAGCGATTGGCTGGTGGGAAAGTCTCATTGCCCGTAAGATAAATTTGTGTTGCGGGGTTTGTGCTGCGAGCTAAATTTAAACAACTGAATCAGACAGAGTACGAGCGCATTCCGCGTATCAGTATCTGTGGCTGATTGAGTGCACGAGCCGCGTGGAGTGATTCGCTCAATGCCCCGGGATTAGGTGACGGACAACTGTACGTGTAAGCGGCTGTACGCATGGAGGATTTGTCGAGCTCTTGATGATTGAAGGCGGTAAATGTGGGTGCAGTTCAATACTGCAAAAGTTTACATCATCGCTCCGGTCAATGCAAACCGTTCCATCACCACCTTCTCTCTCTCTCCCCTAGTTCACTGCAGCTGAAAGTACTCAAAACCTATTAAGTTCAAAGTGCTGAATGCGAACAGCAGACCACAGCCCACCACTGATCATGAACGATCGAGGGTGAGCATGTGGTTCGTTGTCGAAAAGACTGCGGAAAATAACTTTCACCTCTTAGGCAAATGTAAAAGTAGCTGCAGCAAATAAACAACAAACTTCTCACCCACTCTAGACGAACCTCAGTGCGTACGTACAGTTTGTGGTGGGTTCGTACTTATGTAATAAGCACAATGGCAGAACAACGTCCGAGTTAGTCGCCTTGATCAAAGTAGAAACTGAGCTGCAAAAAAATTGACTTAAGGAAACTGGGGAATGGGTTTGCAAAACTTTCATCTCCATATAGATGAAGGTGGACAGGAGACCAATAAAACAAATACTGTAATCGACTTTCGGACTTGAGATCAACAGGACATAAGCGGGGAGTTTTCTTCTGATACAAATATCATATCAGCTCAGCAATCCACCTGTAAGAGACCCCATGGGAAACACAAAAACAGATTTGTAAATATCTTTATTTTTCTCTCTCAAACAATGACTACTGCAGTCATAAATAGAAGTCATTCTTTCCCAGCGTAACACGCACACGGAAGAAAACACTGCAAATTGAAGGCAACAAACATACATAAATACATAGAAAAATTATTCGGCAGTAAAGCAAAGGTGGGTTGTCATGGCACAGGCTGCATGTGTACCCCTACTTCCGACTTTTCCAAATAGTGCATGCGCACTCATAAATTAGGAAATGAGCTCATTTATTAATTAATGGACTGCTCTGTCAGTGCGCTCATATTGTCTTGAGCTAGCAGCTGGATGTGGCCTCTGAGTCGAAGCTGTGGAGAGCTGAGAATGTCGACAAGATCCCTGGCAGCCGCTTGCTCCTCCTCGCGACGTCTGGAACACTGGTAAAACGGCACGTTGTGCGCATGTCTGGGGCACGCGCTGCTGTGACTTCCGGGCAGCTGTCCGCAGCCAAAACACTGAACTTCTTGATTTTGATCATTGTAGAAGTAGCCATCTGCTGCTAGTCTTGACAAAATGAAGTAAGTGTTGAAAAACAGAGCATGTAGCACGCCTGCCTTTATAGTCCTCGGTCTTGTTCATCACAGTCTGTAACACGGTCTGACATGTCATTACTGTCACTGTCTAACGACATTACGACTGTTTCTCTTGACGTCTTGTAAGTCCATGTGTATGTCAGCGCAAATGAGTAACTGGAGTGGAGTGGAGTGAGTGAGTGAGTGAGTGAGTGAGTGAGTGAGTGAGTGAGTGAGTGAGTGAGTGAGTGAGTGAGTGAGTGAGTGAGTGAGTGAGTGAGTGAGTGAGTGAGTGAGTGAGTGTACATATTATATTACACATACATCAAGCCTACCTGCAAGGCATGTATCCATGGTACGTTGTACTCCACAAACTGCATGGAACCCTGGCAAACGATCCATAACGTGCGTCCTCCATCTTCATGTTCAGAAACCTGCAGGTTGCTGTTGTCGAATGACGTATAGGGACAGACATTCTTTTTTTCTCTCGACTGGTCACACAAGTAAGATGAAAACCATCTTTAGAAAACGTCATATTGATCTGGGATACAAATTGCTGGTCTTCTACTTAAGCAAAATCGTCGGCAATACAGTCTTCCAGATGTTTGATGGTGAAAAATATTTATATACGAACATTCTCCATCCATCCATCCTTTCTTCCTTAATTCCTTCGTTCCTTCCTTCGCTCTTCTATCTATCAAGAAATCCAGAAATCGGCGGTGTTTACAAAGCAAGCTGCCTGGACCGTAGACCCCAGAGTAAGTTGTCAGGTTGAGTCAGGCGTGAACCGCGCACAACAAAAAGGAACATAACTCCAACAAAGGTACTGGCAGCGCTCAACATAACCTCCACGTGGAGGATCTGCAAAGTTCCTTTCTTTCGGCCCTCTCTTTGCTACGTCTTTGGGTACGGTAAGCTCCCTTGGACGCAGGCGTCTGCATATGGCTATGTGTGAGCGCTGCCAGTATCTTTGTTGGAGTTATCTTTCGATAATTTAAGCGCTCTGTCCTCATTTGTTCTTCATTAATTAGAAAGGAGCATAGCACCTCGTGGCTCAATGCTACACCCAGAACGTGCCGCACCGGGACTAAGGGGAACCCCCACGCCCCAGTCTGTTTTAATCGACTACGTGAGGCGTCTAATTTTAGATTCTATTATCTACGTCACTGGGGTCAACTTGCTATTTGTGTGTACCAGAAGAAGGGCGCTCACTCTCCATGCTAGACATGCACTGCCACATCTAAGCAGCTATAGCTAAATCCGGTACTCTTGGTAATAAATATGTTAGTAATAACTTTCCAGAAATATTCCAGCTGACCATCTTACCAAGCGTTTTCCAGTGGCTTTGTCTTCGATCTACAGGGCAGCCACCGAAGCAGACGGCAGTAAGTGTTGCGTTTGACGCAAGTAATTAACTCAACCGACAGGCTACGATGAAAAGTTACTAGGCAGCAACTCAGAGAACTGCAGTATTTGCAAGCATGTTTCGCTTTTTTCTTGGTTCCTTTATTAGTTTTCTCGTTTCTTCAAATTAAAACAGATAAGCGTCTGCTAAATTTAGAGTAGTAGATACAGACCTGCTAACGTTGTAAACTAAACGAAGCAATTAATACTAAATAAACGAAAGTAAATCTTCTGATTGTCCCTTACCCAGCCTCTTATTCTTTTTCCTCACATCAAAGTACAGCTCTTCACATGTGTCACTTGTCAAAGTTTCACCTAAATTACTGCATAGAATTAAGCATAATCATAAGTTTATATATTATATGAAAGTAAAAGCTGTGACGGGTGCGAGGCTACAAAGAATAATAAAAAACGAAACACACAAACTCTGTCTTGCAATAATTTAGGTTGAGTTTTACCAGACAGCTTTTATATGAAGTTAAAAGCTACAAAGAATAAAAACGAAACACTTACACAACTCTACCCGTACAGAGTCCGCCGGTGTGCCCGTACCAGACAGCTACCGGCTACCGTTTTGCGTGTCCGAAGCGCGCGGTCTCCGAAGTGTTCATGACGAGCCAATTTCTTGGCACAAAACCAAACAAGAAAGGAAGTGTCTGTGCGTATTGTCAGTGTAAGGAAGTTCGCTGAAATCTGAACTGAATACGTTTGGAGATGTGTTCGTTTTCGTCGACTGTTAGGGAGGGTCTTCCGGGCTTCCGTTCTTAAAACTTTTCCAGGTCAGAGCTATCGTTCGCCCACTTGCGTTCCACTCAACAGCGAAACACCGGCATTGATGCTAATTATAGGGTCCAGGTTGATTATAGGACCAGCCGTGATCTGGTGTGACCTGGTGGGTTGCTTGCACCTCTATGTTGGGATGGGGTCTATGTTGCGCTATTGCTAAGCTATGCACTGAAAGTGACGGAAACAGGATTCGAACCAGCAACCTTCCATCTGCTAGTCCGCAGCTCTACCAACTGAGCTAACCAGGCCCCCATCGTGACCACTACACAGCGTCACTTCTTATAGTTACCATGAAGAGTCCGATAGCTAAATGGTAAAGACATTGGGTTCTATGGTTAAATCACAGGTTCGAAACCCAAGTTAACACGATTTTTTGGTGAGGTTTCTGGTAGGTTTAGGGTTTGGTATTAAGTGTATTAGGTAGGATTTCTATCTGTTTTCATAAAGTGCAAGAAAAACAGGTGACTGCCGCTTGGAGTAAAATCTATCTTAAATTTAAAACAAGGGAACTGGACCAAGCTAAGACATGACAAAGACAAAGACAATCTACATGTTTCGGGGTACTACCCCTTGATCAGGACGACACAAAAACGACGAAAAAATGACAACAACGAAAACAGAAGAAAAAGACTTAGCTTCAGTAGATGTGGCGCATAGGCTGGACAGCAGGAAAATGACTAAGGGACAGTGAGTAAACAGGGTTAAAAAGAGGGGCAGCCAATCGCCAGGTGGGTAGGAAAGGGTAGGGAAGGGTAGGGGTGGAGAGGGGGCGGGGTGGAGAGAGAAGCGTGGGTAAGGGGGGTGTCAGTGTGGGAGAGAAGGAGGCGAGAGAAAAGAATAGAGCGAGAGAGAGGAGGGGTAAAGAGAAAGAGGAAGGTGGAGGGTCAGTGTTTGGCTGCCCCTCTTTTTAACCCTGTTTACTCACTGTCCCTTAGTCATTTTCCTGCTGTCCAGCCTATGCGCCACATCTACTGAAGCTAAGTCTTTTTCTTCTGTTTTCGTTGTTGTCGTTTTTTCGTCGTTTTTGTGTCGTCCTGATCAAGGGGTAGTGCCCCGAAACATGTAGATTGTCTTTGTCTTTGTCATGTCTTAGCTTGGTCCAGTTCCCTTGTTTTAAATGTGTTTTCATGTATAAGTTAACCCTGTCTTTGGGCTAAACAGGATGAAAGGTGATCTGCGCATGCAGGCCTGGAACTCGCGAAGGAAAAAAAAACATTCACCACCGGGAATGCAAATGTCCGCACAGAAAATGAAACACAGTTCAAACCTTTTTTGTTCACGTCAAAAAATGCGGGAAACATGTATCTTGAAAATAGTTTGTAGGTGTTTAAGCTATTGGGTTGGGCGTGCAAAGCTGTGTTTTTAACATTTCGGCAGCAAGATCTGGGAATAAAGATGTTTAAATCGAGAACGAGTCGATGTAACGTTCCGCAGAAAACGCTGTTTTCCAGTTGTTCCCGATGTCTGTACCAACGTGGGAGCTTCATTGTCACAATATTCCACTTCTTTGCTTAAAGTGTAGCTTCTGGATACGAAACTTCCATTCATGAAAGAACACAAATTCAAATATTTTATTAACATCTAAGGTGTAAACCCTCTACTTTTCTATCACGGAGTTCTGATCTGTCGTTACTTAGAGTTATTAATAAGCAAATTTTGCGTTTGCAAGTAAAGTTCGAACTATCGCCAAAAAAATAAAATCTTCCGTAAAAGTTGGAAAACCCCGAGTGTGACGTCGACTTCGGAACGAACCCGAGTGAAGCTAGAAGACGGTACATGGGTTTGTTGTAGAGGAGCTGAAGTAACATTAAAAGTGAAAATGTAGCACTTTATCTGTATCCATCTGTTCAATTAACTATTAAGGTTGTTGCGCTTATGTTTCAGTACTTTAGTCTGTACTTTTGTTGGCGTTGTTTATTGTGCTTATAGTATTTCTAAACAAGTTTTACTCGTGTTTATGTCCTCTGTTTTATTGTTGTCTCGTTAATAGTTTATGGTTGTACTTATACGTTTTCCATCGTTGTAATGTGTGTTTTGTAAAAGTTTTGTTTGTGTAGTGTTTTTATACTTTAGTTGTTTTGTTTATCCATATTCTGTAAAACGCATGGCGCCCTGCATATTGCCGGGATATCGCGCTATATAAGCTTCCGCGTTGTTATGAGTTCCACATTTCTCACACCGAAACAGTGATGCGATTGTTGTGATCACTTATACTCGGAGTGCAATTTTTGAATACTTAGCGTTCTTTGCATGTGCATGCATAACAGTCTGTACTCCGCTTACCTGTTTGGTGTAAAATCTTCGAGGAACATAATGATGCACAAATGATATCGACCTCTCCTTTCAAATCTCTAGTTCCGAACACAGACCATGAGTAAAGGTGGTTGAGAAAATAAGTCAAAGGGGAAAAGTTAAAACAAGTGTTTGACTTCTTTTTACAGATGGTTAGGGTGGAGGGAAAGTGAAAGATATTCACTTTTTTCCTGTTGACTTTTACCTTAACTTTATTTCCTTTAATTTTTTTTCTCTTGACTGTTTTCTTACAATCATGGCCACCATGGAACTGATTTTTGCAAACTACGAGAAAAAAGAGTTCAGCAAAGGGCACGGGAGAACTAAATTAGTGTGTTCAGAGCGTTTTAAGGAGGAGGATAACAAATTTAGGCCACAGTATTTCCATATCTCACGCATGCATATTTTAAAATATTCTGCTATTTGGAACCTGGTGCCCTTTGCGTGCTTATTTGTTTTTAATCTATATTAACACTGCCAGTACTATTTAAGTGTTTTCACAATTGCACATTTACTGAATTACCCTGCAACAATGTAAACCCAAGATTGGTTCACTGATTTATGGTGAGTTGATTCCCAAACAGGAGTTGGAAATTCCTATAAATACTTCCTTTATATTCTTCCCACAGTTACAAGCGATTGACAATATTTGCCGATAGTGTCTACTATACACTGATCGATGATTTTTATTCCACCGATTCTGATCGACAGTTTCTTAAGGCGTCATATAGATAGATCATAAGGAGTGCAAACAATAATGACAAGATCATAAGGAGTGCAAACAATAATGAGAATTACTATTAATAAAATCAGAACATTTTAACATCGAAAACGAAGAATCTGTGATATCAGTGCGTCATGTTTTCATTGCGTTCTTTGTGGCGATCGGTGTCTTGAGCTAGACAGCGCGTGTGTTTCTTCTCACCATTCCGGGAAGCTAATGTCTCAAATATAAAATATAATGAATTTAAATCTTTTCCTCCGTCTTCTATTTCTTCATAATATGAACCACCGATAATGAGTCGCGCGATGATTCTCATGAACTCATTGTAAAAAGCTACACTCTGTTCTAGACTAAACTACAGTTACTGCGGCCGCTGTGCTCCCTGCTAAGTTTTCGGCTATCTCCGACGCCCCGCCCACCAGAAAACTACACTCCAAGCACGTAGCACAGACTTTAGTGCATAAACATGTGCTGGATCTCAGAGTTACTCAGCTTGTCTGTCTTCCGAACGATGCATAGATTTCCTAATCTATTGTAAGGTTGCCCCCTTTTTCCACCTCCAAGCCCCCTTCCCCAGGGCTCCTCTCCTTTGCGTCGTTATTTGCATCGGAACGTGGTGTTGCCGTCTCCGGCACGCGCCTTGGTGTAGGGTGGACTCGGGACGGGAGAGTGGGTATAGTGGCTGTCAGTCACCCAGCTGTGGGAGGAGCGTTAGTCGACGCGGGGTGAAAGTCGCGCTGGTCGCAGAGGATTGTCCCTGCCCATGGCAAGAACATGCGAAGAACAAGTGTTTGTGTGTGTGTGTGTGTTAGGTCTTTAATCCCCTTGTTAAGCCGTCATCTAGCTCTCTCCTGTAATCACTAGGACCGTTAGGTGCCCCAGGGGCCAGGTTCACACCATCAGTAAGGGTGCTGAACATCGCCAGTGATACACTTTGTTCGAGGCCGAGGTGAAGTGTTACTGGGACCTGCTAGCTCTCGGGCACAGCTGGGATTTTGATAACAGCCATCACGGAGGTGTCATGTGCTAACCAGGGATAGGTGTAGTTAGGCAGGGGGAGATTACGTATCAAAGAAGGCTGTTAACGAGCGTAGTGTCAACCATCAGCACTTTGATCAGTTCAAAGAAGTGGCACGGTATCTGTTTACTAGTTGTAAGGGGGATTTCTTCCCCAGCGCTCGTCTCCTTTGCGTCCTTATTGGCATCATAACTTGGCGCTGCTGTCTCTGGCACGCGCCTTGGGGTAGGGTGGACTGGGGACGGGAGAGTGGGTATCGTGGCTGTCAGTCACTCAGCTGTGGGAGGAGCGTTAGTTGCCGCGGGATGACGTTCGCGCTGGGCTAGCACTGATTGGGGTGGACTGTCCATGCGCATGGCAGTGACTGGAGAACAAGGGCACGATGTACAGTCTGTCACATGTCACCCTAGGCTATTACCTGTCACTCCTAGGTAAGCCTTTTAGCTCCTCCCTTTCGTCAGCTAGTAGGAGAGAGATACGTCATCACCAGGTTAATCGCTCCGCTTTTTCTGAACACTTAGGTAGGGGTAATGCTACGCCATTGGTCATGGAAGCTGCCCTGCTCCCCCTAAGGAGGTAAAAACGTTAGACAGACACACAGAGCGATCGGGACACAGGATAGGAGAGCGATCGGGATCGACACATCGACCCAGGGACACATCGGAGGACACACGAGCCTCTAACTCTTGCCATCTTAGCCAAAGACGTGGAAAGAGCTTAAGTAGCAGATCTCGCGAATACATTGGAGTGTATTGCGCCGACTACGAGACAAAGTAGTAAGTGACTGCTGACTGTGCCTTATAAGTAAGACTGCTCTTGTCCAAATACTTATCTTAGAGTCTGGGACTCGAGTTGATGTAAGATAGGTGATTTTATCCTGCCGGAGTCAGGTGACGTCATAAGCCAGTGGCCGGGCCGGTATGCCAAAAGAGGGTTCAGAGAGGTAGTGCTGGTCGTACAGTGTCATAGCTTCTGTGTCCATCGATGAATAGCGTTAGAGTCGCGTATTGCAGTTCAGCAGTAGTTTCGGTAGTGATCAGAGTTGGTGCTCTTGTGTCGGTCACGTATCGTAACCGCATATTGCAGTAAAAAAAGTAGTGTCGGGAGTGATCAGGAGCCGTATTCATGGCCGTTGGTTAAGCCCTAACCGACCGTGATCACGTGACAAAACATCGGTTAGCGACTTTGTTGGGAATTCATGGACGCCTGCCGGAGCTAACCGATCGCCTCTAACCCCCGTTAATTTAACGGTGGTATCCCCTACCGTTAAACGCGATAACCGATCGTTAAACATGGCGGCAGCCATTTTGTTTCGCGCTCGACAGCGGCGAATTTTCAGAAGAGAGAGAATTTTTCGTGATAGATATAACCCACTGGATCACTTCGATGATGTGGAATTGTACAGCAAGTTTAGATTCAGGAGGCATGACATTCTCAGGTTGACTGATGCAGTGAAGGACGAGATAGAACATCCCAGTCGACGAGTCGTCTTTTAGTGCTCTTGCACTAAATAATACGCAGCAAAATGAGCAATACGATAAAATCAAAGCATGCACATCTATGATTTTACACGATTTGCTATCTACTTAGTAGATTTAAGTTGCTTTACGTCACTCAACACTGTCGTGGCACCACTAATAAACACAAGAGTTGCGTTTTCACTGCTTGTAAATCCATGTATTGCGCATAATTATGGTGTATGCACTTTGTGATGTACTGCTTGCCCAAGTAAACAGACTATTTTTTCCATTACGAACACTTTACACAGTAGTGGTGACTGTCATTTATAAACTACAAACGTTACAATGTAGTCATAGCTGCAGCATGTTTTCAAATAGCTTTTTTTTTTGGCCAGCATAGCATCTGATTCTGGCTTAAAGTGTAATTGTTACCAATCCATTTTTGAACTCATTAGATCATAAATTCCCTAAGAATTANTCATTTATAAACTACAAACGTGACAATGTAGTCATAGCTGCAGCATGTTTTCAAATATAGCTTCTTTTTTTTGCCCAGCATAGCATCTGATTCTGGCTTAAAGTGTTGTTATCAATCCATTTTTGAACTCATTAGATCATAAATTCCCTAAGAATTATGCAGTCATGCTTTTTTTGCAAATGCTATTTTTAAATATAATTGAGTTTAGAAATTAGATCAGTCTTTCCCTGACCATACTTCAGCAATTTGCCAATTCATCCAAACAGTAAGATAACAAGAGGAAATGACATTTTGAAAAATATTGTTTTGTTTGTGCTTATGAGCTTCAAAGACCCTGATTTGGAAAAAATCAAACTTCATTTTCATCTATTTCCAGTGAGATTTAGTTTATAAATTGTTATAAGTTGTTAGCCTTTCTTGGTTTCTTCTCGCTAGCCATTTTTCGACGTAGCCCGGAACGCATGCAGTCGTAGTAACGGGAAATCCCGAAGTATCCAAAAATATCCACCGGTTAGCGGACGAAAGGTGGTTAGTCGCTCATGAATTAGCAGTCAATTAAACCAACGGTTAAACGTTAACCGTCGGTTCCCTAACCAACGGTGGTCAAGTTTAGCGTCGGTTAAATAACCACTGCTCATGAATTTGGCTCCTAGGCGCCACTTCCCTCCCTGAGTCGCAGTTACTGCAGTACACATTCCTCGACATCAACATAACATTGCAGAACGGCCACCTAGCAACCACCATCCATTACAAACCTACAGACTCACACTCCTACCTTGACTTCCACTCGTCTCACCCACCCTCCATCCTGCACAGCATACCCTACTCGCCGTTTCTGAGACTCGTACATTATGCTCTGACGACACTGACTTGAATGAACAATCCGACAGAATGGTAGACTTTTTCCTCGCCCGCAACTATCGTTCCAAACTTCTACACACTGCTAGACAGAAAGTGGCCGCCACACCACGCGCACTTACACTACAACCCTCCCACCACCACAGACACACAGAACCAAGGCCGATCGCTGTACTGACCCACCACCCTCACAACCTCCCAGTACGTAGGATCCTCCTTTCCATCTGGCACTTGTTGTCTAAATCTGAACCCCACCTCTACAAACAACAACCAAAAAAAAAACAACAAACCCCTCCTAGCATCTCGGCGGGATAAGAACCTGCGAGACCTTCTAGTAAACTCAAACCGACTACCTCCCTCCCCACTTCCTGCGGCTCCACCCCGTGCAATGTCCCCCGTTGCCACACTTGCCCCTACCTGAACACCACCACAACACTCCACACACCCAACACCACCTTTGTCATCAAACGCTACTTCACCTGCACCAAGAACAACATCGTCTACGCCATCACATGCACCCTCTGTCCCACTTTATTCTACATCGGGGAGACAGAACGCACTCTCAACACCCGGTTCACAGAGCATCTAGCTGACACTAAACACCGCAGAAACACACCATTTGCACGTCACTTTAGCACACCCCCACACACAGCCGACACAGCATCATACGTTAATTGTAAGGTGGGTATCATATTTCCTGAGCATCATACGTTAATTGTAAGGTGGGTATCATAAGTGTGAAGATAAGGTCGTTTTTGTCAGACGCCTGCGTGTAGCTCTCAGTGCTGGTACACAAATGATTGTTCTCAATCGCCCCAAGTTCCGTGGCCACAACAGTCCTAGGAATCTCACCGAAGCGTTGTTGATTATTCAGGGTTGAACAAAATCCTCCACAGACCAAACCGTAAATCTGTGCATATCAGCACGGTGGCTACAGCGACACGGCAAAATGCACTTTGAGCAGACGACACATTCCCAAAGAAAGTCCAGTGCACTGTGGGACGTTACGTCTTCATTTTCCAACAGCTCCCATTCGTTGCACAAATCTGTTGCCTTTTCTCTAAATTTTACCTGGTAGAACAGTTGACCGGAACACAGAAACGAGGTTTTTTCATGTTAAAGTGGATGTGACGTCACATAGCAACATAGTACGGTTACATCGGTTTTGGTTGCCTTAAATAATTGCGCACAGGCAGCGTACAGAGACGGATGTAATGTGTAACACAACCGGATTTATATTTAATTCTCTGCTCTGTAAAAAGCCAACAGTTTCTTTGAGAGATGAGTACATGAGTGGTATCAGGGAGATTGACATGCAAATTGAAGAAATTTGAATACGTTATAAAGGTTTGATTACTATCTGAGAACCAATGAGAACAGAGCAGCGTTGAAAGATGCTGGAACTTGAGGAAAATAGAGGTTAGATTTATCATTGTGAACTATTTACACCCTGCCATGCAATGCGCCCCACGTCATGAATTATACGGGGACTTTTTGGCTATAACACGTGACTGGGTTACATGATGTTTGGTTTTCTCTTCTTCTGTTGACTGCAGATTTCACTGGATACACAGACCCTAGAGTGTACTAATGACTGGTAATACCTTAGGTTGATTCTCCTTAAAACAGTTCGTTTCCCGAAATTAAACAAACTCTGTTTCTGTGTCACATACCACCACTTTCCCAGCCCCACGTCAATCACTCGCGACGCGACTAGGGTCTCTGCGGTATCAACCATAAAGTATGTGGGCGTGTCGTTCTCACCGACCAACACAGGACAGAAAACATAGACAGTGTGGATGAATAAAAAGGACCCGCCGTTATGTTACCTACACTCTCGCAACTTCACTGACTCACTTGCACAATAATCTAACTCCTTTATCTCCTAAACTCGCTAACTCATGAAGCCTTCAAACTAATTCTTTCTCAGTACAACCTTCACTATTCACGTTTATTCCACTAATAATTCTCCTGTCACTCGTCAACTGACGTTCCTCCCTTCCAACAAACTCACACACAACGTTTAACAACCTCTCACCTGGAATATCACACTAATCCCTTACACACACAACCCACTAATTCTTACTGTTAAACGATCTGCAGGTTAACTAAACCCGGATGCAGAAGACGACGCCCATAACCAGCCAGTGACCTCAGATCTAAATATAGAAGTCACTGCAGCCAACAAAGTAAAGACATCGATCACGTGGTACGCGCTGTCGTTGGAACCAATGGAGTCCTGGACGTAACCTGAGAAAATCAATGCAAAATCAATCAATGCACTTTTTCCCCATCCCCAGGGTCAGTCTCGCCACACCGCTCCAGTTACTGGAGACTATCATGTTCCCTGACAGCGTACACTAATGGTAAGGGGTGAGAAATAGTGTGTTCTCTAATCATATGCTAATGGAAGGGGGTTATCATGTTCCCTAAGTATTATAGGCTAATGGTAATGGAGGAAGGAGTAGCGTGTTCTCTAATCTTCATACGCTAATTGTGGGGGACTATTCATTTCCCTAAGTTAACTGTAAAACAAGGGAACTGGACCAAGCTAGAACAGGACAAAGACGAAGACAATCTACATGTTTCGGGGCACTACCCCTTCATCAAGACGACACGAAAACCATGAAAAAACGAAAAAGACTTAGCTGCAGTGGATGTGGCGCGTGGGCTGCATGGCAGGAGAATGACCAAGGGACAGTGAGTAAAAAGGGTTAAAAAGAGGGGCAGCCAGTCGCAAGGAGGGT
>SMGT01006412.1:0-17429 GCA_004794575.1 Lanistes nyassanus
GAAACACTATTCTCTGAGATCTCTTCTACCATGAACCCGACTTCTCTAAAGCTTGATCGTATGTATGAGAGCCCTACTTGCATTTGTGTTTCAACAGGATCAATAGTAGAAGGTGTTTTAAGTGGCAAAAAGGACTCAAAGCTCTCTCTCTCTCTCTCTGGGAGTGGGCGGGTGGGTTGGTGTGATTGCGCTTATAACGATACGATGGACAGAAGGCGTTGCAAAGACACCGCCAATGGGATTCACCCTTTACAACGATTCGGCAGACTTTAAACAGTTTACGATAACAGGGCGAATCAGAAACTTTACATATATCGATTTTGTAAACTCAGGTGGTCATGGATCTGGCGCCATGGCTAGGCTAAGGTATACGCAGAAGATAAGGGCGCAGAACAAGCTGTGACTAATCTGATCTATGACACTCGGGTGTACCCTTTTTGTTGTTGATTTGGGAGGGAAAGTGCTTCCACCTGGCGTTGATTTCGCACTGAAGGGGAGGGGAGATAGGTGTGGGGAAGGGGAAGGGGTCTGCGTGTTGGTGTCCTGCACTGGTGGAGGCTATGTGTGGTCCCGCTGGCTGGCCTCTCTCCTGGCGCACTGATGATGGCTTGAGTAGCGGGAGTGGTGGAGTTTTCGCTGGTCAGACCTACCGCTGCTACATCCCTACATTCTTTTTATCTCTACCGCTAAGGTGCTATGTGTTATATTAGTTTACTTTGATATAGTCTGATTTTATTTTTAGTGTTTTACTGGTATCCTCTGTCCTATAGCTTATTTGCCGTTTTTAGCTGGTTAATTCCCATTTTGATTTTTGATTTTTTATTCTTTAGATATATCTGACATCTGGGTGGGCATTAACTACCTGCATTGTCAGTTCCATTATGTGTTGTCTTATATTTTTTGGAGGGCTTAAAGAAGATTTTAGGTTTACTACTAGATTAAGATTTTGCATAGCATTTTTAGCTCATCTTTTTCCTGACTGTTTAGGCTACATTCTAGCAGGACATGTGGTGTACTAAGTCTGTCTCCACAACTACAGGTTACTGGGTCTTTACGGTTAAGGTGGTATTCTCCATTTAGTCTCATTCTGGCTATCCTACTTTGGTTGGATCTGCTGGAATGAAACAATACTAGTTCGTTACCTGGTAGTTCTTCTAATTATCTCCTGGTGCCTTTGGCTTCCTTTTTATACATTTCTTGCCACTGTTCCTTGTCTGAGGGCTATTTTTCTCTCCTCTGCTGAAACGGGTACGTTTATTTGGATGACGTTCGTGCTTGGGTTGTCTTTTATTGCCATTTTAGCTAGCCGATCTGCTTCCTCGTTTCCTTTTATTCCTACGTGTGACAGTACCCAGGGTGTGCCCCTGTTGGGTGTGACAATAAAAGCTGTGCGTATGTACATGCGTGTGAGAGAGAGAGAGTGATGTGTGTGTGCGTGAGAGTACGCGCGTGCGTGAGAGAGAGAAAGAGAGAGAGTGTGTGTGTGTGTGTGCCGCGCAGGGTTACATGTTTATAAGGCATAAATGCAACGAGGCAACCAGAGAAGATAATAAAGATGATTTCAACCAAAGTACGGCCTGTCCATCTTGTGGATGGCACTATGAAGAAGAATATTATTTTCCTTTGTATGTCCAAAAATATGCCGCTAAACATCAGTTTGTGGTTTCTCGTTTAACACTCGAAAGCAGCGTAAACTCTTAACGTCTATCAACCACGTGGCTATGTGTCAGCTAGCAAAGTTTATCGCGGAAACTTTAAAAATTAGAACCAGCACAGGTTAATAGTAGGACCCCATTAGATGGCTTGACCAGTAGTAAATGTAAGTGACAGGGTATACTTTGTGTGTGTGGCAGTGAACTGGCTGTATCATTCGAGAGATAGGAAACAGGGAATTAATACATTTTAATTGTTCTTTTAGAATCTAAACTGTAAACAGAATTTGAATGCTGCCTTTTGTATTTGGTAATTATAATGCCTTGTATGTATTGCCCCTTATCGTGGGGCGACTAAGCTAACGACAAATAAACTTATGCCAAGTCATCTCTAAAAGTCTACGTTGATTGTTTGAAAGAAATTGTATACAACAAGAAATGGTGGACATAATTCCGGCCAACACAAGAAACAAGAAAATGTGATAATCTACAGTATTGCATTACAAATATGTTATATGCATTGTATATGTATTTTACATGTATTGTATCTGTGTATAGAAGTGGGATGTGCTGTTGATGGATACCTTATTCTGTTTTGCTGTAATTGCAGTTTTGCAACAGATCCAGCTTTTGATTTAATTCTGTTATTGGCTAAATATTTCATCATGCTCCAGCAAATTGATAAAGTCCATATCACAGCTTCAGCTATTTGTTCAAATTGTAAACACAGATACCAAACAGAAAAACTGAACCTGAAGTGAAACGTGAAACAGGATGAGTTTGTAAAACCGTGATTCGTAGAAGAGCAATCTGTACATCCCATCTAACTCAACGAGCAATCTGTACATCCCATCTAACTCAACGAGCAATCTGTACATCCCATCTAACTCAACGAGCAATCTGTACATCCCATCTAACTCAACGAGCAATCTGTACATACCATCTAACTCAACGAGCAATCTGTACATCCCATCTAACTCAACGAGCAATCTGTACATCCCATCTAACTCAACGAGCAATCTGTACATCCCACCTAACTCAACGAGCAATCTGTACATCCCATCTAACTCAACGAGCAATCTGTACATCCCATCTAACTCAACGAGCAATCTGTACATCCCATCTAACTCAACGAGCAATCTTTACATCCCAACTAACAACGATCGAGTCAAGGGACACCAGCTACACGCAGCCTGCTGCTTCTCTTTCCTCCTCTTTATCCCTTTCATTCCTTTTGTTCTTTCTCCTCCTCCTCCTCCTCCTCTTTCCATAGCAGCTCCTGTAGTCAGTCTTTTGTTTGTGTTTCATTTCTCTTAATGTATTGTTTAGCACTGTGTTGTATTGTAGTTTACGGCTATACAGAGGATCGGAGACTTTACATAGTTCACAGAGAGAGAGACAGAGCGAACGATGACTAAGCGAAAACGCTGAGAGACAGACAGGGGCACTTACTCTGCGCCGTCAGCATCCTGGTCTGTGCTGTCATCTGCCAGTTCCATTTCTGCAGTATAATCCATAGTTAGTTCCCTTCGGCGAGGTCAAACATCAAGGTAACGTAATATTCCAGCATGAGTCGAAAATATCATCGAGAAACTCTTTGGACAATCTCCAAAACAAAATCCACCGTTTTCAAAAAGATAGTTTTTGATAGCACGCAGTTACTTGGTAATTCTGTGATGCTTTGTTTTAGATGAAAACGGAATACTGTCAAGTCTGGGCTCCGTGCAGATAGTACTCAAGACTGAATTCTTGGACTCGTCACTGTCAGTTGATCCACCCGTATCTCTATCCGTCAATGATGCTGCCTGGGCTCACCTGTATTCACCGCAACAGATTCCCAGGACTGGCGAAGTGGCAAACCCACGCCCTGGTTTATTTTCACCCTCTCGGTAATTCTTCTGAGAGATCGATATGTTTACATCCTCGATTAGAAAGCTGAAAGTGAAAAGCCAAGGTGACTCCGGAACATGCAGTAGCGGGGACTGCACGCAGCCCAACTCTGGGTCGTAGCGCTGTCCAGTCAACCAATTGACACGCCATGCAGGGACAGGCCAGGCTGTAGGGTGAGGCAGGGGCTGGGAGGGAGCTGGGGGGAGGGCGAGAGAACGGGGTGCGTGGACTGAGGCATGCCTTTCAGAACTCCAAGACGCGCACGTCACATTGTTGCATGCTCCCAGCCACACGCGGAGACGCGTGCCTCCCATCCCCTGCTCACCCCTCCCCATCGCTGGAGGAGGCAGGGCGGGAGGCGCAAGTCCTTGCGGCATGATCACCGAAAGTGTTGCTTGCAGGCGTGTCTCCCGCACACAGACAGCTGCTGCCACGAGACTCTGTTACACGACAAGCGGCTGATTTCTATTCCAAAAAGACGAGGAAATCAAAAGACATGCTTACCCTACCTGCTTACGGTAATCTTTACGTGTGGACACAAGCCACCTGTAGCCCCCTTCATGTCACTCGTTGTGGTTTTGGTGCATGAGTACCAGCATTAATGGGAGGCGAGTCTGAAATTCCCACTGACTTGGGGCACGCATGCGCAGACAGCTTCTCATCCCGATTAACTTATGCTTGCGGACTTGTGCTTGAATTTATACATGATAACAGAAGTCCTACCCAACATCAAACCCTAAACCTAAGACCCGTGCATCCCACAAAAAAACTAATATTGTTATTGAACCTGCCACTTCGAACTGAAAAGCCATGACTTTACCACTTATCTACCGATCACCACAGACTGTTCTCCGCATTGTAGCTATAAGCAGTGACGGTGTGTAGAGGCCATGATTTGACCTATAATTATTTGTTTTGGTTAACAACCGGCATGCGCATGCGCATAGCACATTTTACATTTTCTTTCTTAAGGTGTTCAAAAAAATTTTGGATGTCAATTTGAAAAAAAAGTGACAAAGGGAAGGGTGGCTAACGGCGAACGCTACAAACATGTCTAGTACATGAATCGACCAAGAAACAAGGCAGAAAATGGCAATAAAAAGGAAACAGGAAAACGTTCCTTTTTTTTGGTTTAGCAGCATCATTTGGAGCAGGAAACAGATTATAGCACCTCTATCTGTAACATTGAAAACAACGTGCTCAGTAACAAGAAAACCCCTTAATAGTTCTGACGTTCCATGCCTCCAGCCCCCATCCCTCTCAACTTTGCTATAGCAGCCACATTCGCACGCACCAGTTCTTGGTCAATAATGCATGGAGACAAGTTTGACGCGTCCCTTTTGGCTATCGCCACACCCCACCCACCAGCCTACCGCCCCATCTCTACCCTACCCATGCCCAGAAATCCAAAGCTGTATGCGGGTCAGGCTATGTCTGTCATCCGCCATGCCGCTGAAAATCCGATTGTAGGTGTGACGAGAAGCGCGCGAGGCAACTAGCCTGGCCTGCAGGGTTCTTTATGCGTCTTGCATATACTTTACGAACTGTGGGGAGTCCAGGGGGCAGATTTTCCATTGGAAAAAATCGAACGTGTGCAGAATCTCTATGTGGATTTTCCATACTAGGATTATGATAAGAGCGAACATTAATTATCGAAACCATTCTTTAGCTCGCCTTGTGCACGTCTGTCATCTGGTTATTTTCCAGAACCGAATCTTATTCTACCTTGAACCAGCACAAGTTCCGTACTGGAATCTCTGGTGATTTTCTGGTTAGGAGGTCAGCAGGAAACTAAGTGTTCGCTATCTTTTAGGTTGACTGTGAACGAATTGATAAAAAAAAATCAAACTGTAAAAATAAAAAACAAACAGAGAGTGAGTGCTGCTTCACCTTTGGTCGTGTAAATACATTAGTTTGTGAGTGCTAGCATGAAAATGTAAACGTGTGGGGATTGGGGGGGAGAGGCAGAGAGAAGACAGAGACAGAGAGAGAGAAGAGAGACAGAAAAACAAAGAGAGAAAAGAGAGAAATGGATAGGAAAGATCATGGAGTATACAGTCATATAATTCAGTTGGAAAATTATTACGGATGTTGGGAGGAAAGGAGGACTTACGAAGGAAGCAGTGAGAGATAAATGGCTAAGAGGGGATAAAGACAGCAGCTTCCATTTCAGCTTGTCTGAAAGCGTGCCGGAGACTCATTGAAAGGTGTTATCAAACATCAAAACATTGTCCATTTTCGGCTTGGTCTAACTTTTCAGTCTCGTCATAAATAGTCTCTTAAAACTCGAGAAGTTCACCAAGCCCAGAAAGTTGTCTCTGTTTTTTTTTCTGTTACTTTTCTCAAAACCACACCGACCTCTCTGCACCCCTGTTTTAATCCTTCATTCACGTTCATTAATCCCCCATGTCCTCAGTGATGGCTGCACTCCCTTGGCGACTCGCCCGCATGTTGGCAGCGCCAGAAGCTGCAGGCGCTAAGGACCTGTCAGAATCGATCTAGTTTACCACGTACCGAGTTCTGCGTCCTACGGGACAAGCTGCAGTTCCTGGAACTAAACCATCTGCGCTGGCGTAATGCCAGAAAACCACCCCCACTGTCATTCTTGGCCCACCGCCATTGTGTTGAGTGGCACGTGCTGGATTGGACTGGAGCTCGTCACTTCCTTGCAGACATCGTCCATGAGAGAAACCTTAACAACCTCAAGGACAACACACAGATGCCGTGGATGAATTAGATATCTGGGACTGCGAGGACAAATTTCTGGAAGGAGGACTGAGGAGGATGGGCGGGTGGCGGAGTGCATAGTCGGGTGGCAGGTGATGTAGAACCTCTAGAACAGCAAAGAATGACACATACGATGTTGATCTTCGGAAACAAATAGCTTTATTCTTTTGACACGTATATCCCGCCTTCTTTTTTGACTATCCGAAGTTTGTCAGCCGGGAACAAAAATGGGCGGATTTTTTCTTTTATTCAATTCCCCCCACCCCCTTCTCTGTATCTGGTTTTCATCTTTCTGTCGTGTTTCTTTGAGTGAGTGAGTGAGTGAGTGAGTGAGTGAGTGAGTGAGTGAGTGAGTGAGTGAGTGAGTGAGTGAGTGAGTGAGTATACAAGCGGAATATATAAGCATATGCTTCTGTGTGTGTCCGCGCGTTTTTGTGGGTGCGTGTGAGTGAATGTATTTATTTCTTGTATCTTCTTGTCCGTACGCAGAAAGCATGCAGATGTTTCCCTCCAGACAAACTGACACAAATACAAATATAATTTACCCGCTGCTTTGTTCGCAGTCGATATGTTTTTAACTCTCAATCACTCTCGACAAAAACCTCCGCGAAATTTGTGGAAGAGGAATCTGTCGCTTACTGAACATGTTTTTGCCTAATTTTGGAAATGTCGTTGCCAAATATCCGATATGCTTTGCGCAGTTTACAGGGTTTTCCGTAATATACAGGGAGCTTTTTCATGTTTTCGGGTTTACTAATTTACGCAGATTTTTGTCCAAAACGCTGCGAGCTTGTGTCTAATTTCCTGTCAAGATTTACATATCTTAACGAGTTTTTATCAAATTTCCTGTCAGGTTTTGCACAAATATCTGGGAAATGCTGCATGATTTACGAACTTATTTTGTCCCTTCTAGATCGAATTTTTTTTAACTCAGGCCTATTTATTGGCAATGGGCGTAATTTAGGCTATGAAGCAGGCTTACGTAAGATTCTTATGGAAATATGGTGACAGTAAAACGGCAATTCTGTTGTCATTTTCCCGAGAACAGGTCTTTATTTTGTCGGGATTTTTGTCTGGAATGTGTAATAACTGGTATTTTAGTACCATATATTTTTGCATACAGTTCGTTTCTAACGATATTTGTTCCTGTTTATGTTATGAATTCCATGGTTAAGCTTGTATCTGGTCTGATTTAGTCACTGCAAAACCACAGATGACTGAGTTCAAAGGTTGGTTTCCACACTGCAGAACAGCTGACGCAAGCCGTCAACAGATGTCCAGCAAAGACACAGACGGCTGGAGATTATCTCTACAAACGTGAACGCTACGTCAGATGGTAGCTTTGGAAAGATGGCAGGAGAAGAAAAGTTGCGAATTTAGCTGACTTACAATAACCATCAACGAGCTTAGCTAAGACGGTCAGCGGCTAGAAAGTGTTCAAAGCAGAAAGTTGCGAAAAAGTAGCGTGAGCGTTTATAGGCAGTGACATTAACTAGTGACTTACGTCTTTAATTCTGATTTAAGATGACTTGCTCCTAGCGTAAGAATATTTCCGAGTACACGACTTAAATGAAAGTCAAGTCTATGATCCAGTGATACGTGTTCTCCAAATAACACGGAATAACACAATTTATTTGTCTAAAGTCAGACCGAATACAAAGCGTTCTTAACGGGTTTGTGTGTATTTGCTGCATAAAGTCTTGCAAATCTGGGTAAAGGGATATAAATAGCACAAAGTTAAATTCCAGTGATTGTAAATAGAAGGATTTTGGACCCCTAAAGGTGAAAAGAGAGAATGTGGAACATCCGTATTTGAAATGACTCATTGACTGTCTTCTTACAACAGCTGCTGAACAAGGCCAAAAAAGATTAGCAATTTATTTAGCACATTCATTTAAAATGTTTTCAGTAAATAAACGACTAGAAGATTATTCGAAAGACAAGAAGAAAATAGAAAGTAGAAACACAAGCAAGAAAAAAAAAGAAGAAGCGGAAATGCGTTTAGGATTTTTTCCTGACAAATGCAAAATCTGCGTGCACGCTCCTCGCTGACATTGATGTAGTACTATTTGTGTTTTCACGTGGCCAACTTTAACGGTGCGCTCTCCTGAAAGACGCTATTGTCTCCAGTGACTAGTGGCTGAGCTATGCAATTAACTGCACAGAAATCAGGGGCTTTTTTTTAACCCGTGACTACACGATACCAAGATTTACGGATGTTAAATGTTACGTTTAATGCGATTCTTTACTTTATAGCGCTACATGGATGTTGTCTAACTATACTTAGGTGTAACACGCCCAGAAACAATGATTCATCACCCTCTCATGCGCGATATAAAAAGCTTGACACAAATTTTATTTTTGATTGAGACTTTATTTGGAGAGTTACAGACGGTGATGCCAATATATCCTGATTAAACTGGTTTCGTAGTGATGTCTAAGAAATTGAAGCTGTGAACGAAGCAGTGGTTATTGACAGTTTAAAAACGCATTATCAGATGTAGTGCCCTGCACACATAACTGACAATAACGTCGCTGTGCACAAAGCAAACAAACAGTGGCTGACAGCTATGTCTCGAACTGAGATAATTCGTTCTCGATCATCTGGATTAGCTATCTAGCGTTGTCCATTTGGTTTCTTCTTCCATGGATCTGCGAAAGACACATTTAGAACGAAGCCAAGAGCACAACAACCTCCATCTTGCTCAAACTCTTCATCGTGATCAAACTCTAAACAGGATCACTTAAAACTTAAAGTTGATTATTTCCTGGTCCTTCAAGCATTGCCAGCGCTTCCCCCCCCCCCCCCCCAGTTACCCCTCAAGTCGTCTAAATCGTCTAAAGTAATTTTGTGCTATTGTGAAATGTTCATCTCATGCCCCAACGCATACAATCGTACATACGGTTGTTCCGCTCTAACATATAAATAAAATTATTTCCCTGGATGTTTTGTTTTGTTTTTTTAGGGTTTGTTTAAAGTTGACGAATATATCGAGACCAAAATCATCATTAGAAACAGTAGCAAAGTAGTCGTGAGTCTGTCTAGAGCCAATAAAAAGTGATGTGAAAGCAATTGTGCTGTAGTATCCTTCACGATAAGGCCTAGAAACTTTTAATTGGGTACAATTTTTGTCGCATACTGTTGGAATTTATTCGCTACGACAGACTATTTTCATTTGTCTATATGTCGTACCGTGTGAGATTGGCATAAGAACCATAACTTCAGCACGTCCGTGGTATATCAACAGCCCACACGGGGAACCAAACATACTTCAGCTGTCAAGTCTGGCCCTTCTCTCGTCAGGCTGGGCGACTAATATTAACCCTTAGGTCAACAGCAGAAAAACAGGAGCACGAGCTAATAGGCCGCGGCGCACGCGCACACGTGCCAAGCTTTCATTAGGAGCGGGATTCTTCAAGCGATGGTCTGGGAGGGAGAGCAGGAGCATGACATGTCGATGCGTCTTGGAATATCCGGGGTGCACGGCGAGGAGATGAAAGGCTCGAGATAGCGATACCCGCGTGCTAAGCAAAAATGTCACCGGGAAGTGGACAGCGGCCTGTGTGCAGCAGACTTTACTGACCGTGGCTTTGTTTCTATCGTTAACTGTAATTAAATACAAAATAGACCAATGAACGGTTAGGAAATAACGATGTCGAAACCGGTACTTTCAGGAGCTGTGGAAAACACTATGGGAGCATGCGTAGCTTAATAACTGACCAATCAGCGTCAGGTTTAAAATTAAACTTTAAAATGTAATCAAAATTTTACTTCTGACGGAGCTGTAATACTTCCCCGATCTGCCCAGATGGGGATATGAGTGGACCGAATCTATGGTCATTCGAGGATACGGTTTTCTTTTTGCTTGAAACTGAGCATTTAGTCAAATCTTAAGAGCCTTTGAGCAGTTTCAAGAGGCAGGGGCTTTCGTATGCCTTTTGCAAATAAAAGTGCGATACACACAAAAATTCACGCCTGTACTTGCCTCCGCTGCCTCTCCCTCTGTGTATCTTTCAGTCACACACGCTGCCCGAGGAAACGCTCCCCTGGATTACTCCCTAGAGGTAACGCAGTGCGTGTCGAAGCGCCATCTTTATGCATATTGTGCTGGCTTAGGGCTTCAGTGGCATCACCTCTTCACAATAGACGTCGGCAGACGACACCAGTCGTTGTACATGTTTCAACGCTGGAACCGGTCTCTGGAACTGGGCTATGTATTGATGAGTAGGCTAGAACAACGTCCTGCCGTAGCTCACCTGAACTGGAGCTCCCCAAAATTCTCCACAATAAGCTTTAAGCCACCTGGCTTAACCTGTGTCTATGACAAAATGGTAATTGGATGTAACGGAAATGTGAAACTGGATATTGCTAAAAGCCATGACCAGCAGGACGATCAAGTTGCGTGAGATTCAGCGAGTCTTAGCGCAGCTCAGCAGGGTTGAATCTACATGGGCAGGTGAAGACACTTCGGTAACAATAGCAGAATTGAGGAGATTATTGACTGAGCTGGACTGAGCTGATAGGCACGACGAGAAGACATGCTTGGTCACAATAAAAATGTTCAAAGGATTATGCGCCTCCGCGGCGCTGACGACTTGCAAATGGAAAAGGGAAATCGGGAAATAGAAACAGACAGCGAGAGCAACACTTCAGTTCCTCCAGGACGTGTCCTAAGTCAGAGACATCTATCCCTCTTGATGAATTCCTTCCAGATCTCTTGTAATCGTAAACCCTTTGGAAATTAGGTCCAGTTCATCAAGTGATATGAATGCGTGTTCGCGCGTGCGTGTGTGCCTGTGTGTGAGCGCACACGGACTTATGAGGATGGCACACTACCGTACCCAGTTACACCCCGACCCCTCAGTGAATTGGCCCTTCCTTCCCTGTGCTGTGTTCACTTGCGAATAGTGCATGGTAGTAAAGGTGAAAGAATGCAGCACATGCAGTCGCTAGCTAGGGGCTCGACATATTCCTGTGAAGAACGGTCGAGTACTCTTGTGTGGATCGTAATACCTGGTGAAGCCTGCGATGATGTGTGAGAAAGGCTTTTTCCATATTCCTGTCTGGACTAGGGGTGGCTTCCTGTGTGCGCCGAAACACTCCTATGAAAAACTGGGATGTCTATGTCAGCTTATATTTTTTTGGGCAGCCCTTCCTTCGGGAACTCGGGGATGTCACTGGTCTCCCCTGAATCCAGCGGTTGACGCAAATCTCCTTCGCCCAGACGGGCACGATTTTTTTCTTTCCGAAAGTAGGGTACAATAAGTCACACTTAGTAAAGATTACAATGCATTTAATAATTTCTAGTGTAGGGATTTATCTGTGGTTTTCTAGTCGTCTCCGCCATCAACCCAGGCGAGCTCTTCACAATGGACGAAGTGGCTGCGGAAGCCGAGCCATGTTACCAGTGAACAATCCCTCCATTTCCCTCCCATGTGTAAGGGATCCTCCGACTGGCAACAGTATCGTGTGGGGCCTGTGGCTGGCGTAAGATTTACCAAGTGTGATGTTACTCCCTATACGTGCTGGCAGAAGGTGGGCATGAGAGGGAAAGTGTTTTTGCTGATACTACATAGTATTTTCTTTTCTCCAGTGTTGTCACTGTCCATGGTATCAATGCCGGAAGATGAACCATCTCCAGCACATGAAGATACTGATGAGGACAGTGCAGACGAAGTTGAAGGTACAATCTACATCCTCAACTGACATCAGCTGCAGACTGATCATGACATTTTCCCACCCACTTCACGAGTTCCCCCTTCCTCCCTCTTTCTTGTTTATCTTTGTTAGCCCCCCCCCCCCCCACACACACACACACACTTCCCCTACCCCCAGCCTTTCCTCAGCCCCTTTAGGATACGCTATTCTATTGCCCGTAGGCTTTTTAGCCACTGGTTGGCAGTACAAGAAAGATGCTTTCAAATCGTATTCACGGTTGACCTGTGAGATGAAGAAAACGGCAAGGGAAACTTATCACTATGTCACAGACACGAAAAGATGCTTCACTTTTGTTCGATGGAATAATAACAACATCGTCATTCTTGCATCAAACAAGGCTGGTCAAGGTCTCGGGCAAAGCAAGTCAGCAATCCTCTCCCCTTTATGATCTTTTTCGTTTTATTCTTCTTTTGTTCTCACCAAAAATATATTATTTTGCTTAAAAAAATAATAGGGTGTTGATTTGTCACAGCTATGCTTTTGTGTTCGTTCTTTAAAAAAAGGACAACTACTTGTTCAAGTTTACCTTCCCACTTTTGGGACGCCTATATTTTATGGTCAAGATGGTAAAGTTTTAATCAAAAATAAAGCAGGACATGTCCACTGTGGACAATTACCAATAACATCATCTGACTTACTTTTAAACGGGCATTAAGCGGTTAATCAATGTGTGTTTAGACAGTGATTGTTTGCTCTTTCAAGCTGCAGGGAGGTAGGGATAGACGGACCTACTAGGGATAGACGGACCTACTATGTTCGATCCTCTGTGGCTCTCCAGCAATACCTCATTAGTCAACAGATAGCCTACCACTTCTATTTGTTTGTTCACTCGAATGGATGGATGAATAAATGGATCGATTGATCGATCGATTACCACCCATCGATTGACGGAATAGTGGAAACTGGCGTTGCACAATGGGCACAGATTGCTGAAAACTGTAAGGCGTTCAAGAGAAATAAACTCGCCAACACGCGGCAGGGCTGCATAGACCTAAATCACCGTTAAGCCAATGCACTCCCCCAAAGGGCCACGGCCACTTGTGAGGAAGTTGCTTTCCCAGAAGTCTGGGAAAACGAGGGAAAAGATGTTCTGGAAAGGCGTGAACCTCGGGTCCCATCAATCGTCTGTACACGTCAGCATCGAACCTGTCAGACCCCCATTCCCTACACACACAAATGTCCCTCTCTGTTCCACACTCGCTTGCCGCTACCTCGCGCCCTATCGCTCGCGCTGGGGAAAGCGCGCAAACCACTTTTCGCGGCAGAGTCCAGGACCCCGCTAGCCTCTCGCGCTAATGGTGGTCAGCGCGTGATGTTCACACGGGCAGCTCGAAACACCCACGAATGACTCCGACTCTAGCGACTGTCCTGCACGCGGTCTGGCAGGGCTACTTAACCTTGAAATGGCGGCCTCGTGTGGCCAACGCAGCTAGCCCTAAAGCCTCGTTCACATGGATCCTTTCCCCGAAGATGTCAAGTAAAGATGTTGTTCGACGACGTGTAGACTGCTGTTATAGAAGCCCACCTACCGTATTTGTTATGAGTGTCCATCCCCACTCCCATTCCCCCTTCAGGCCCTCGTGCACATCATCGCATGCCTTCCTGTGATCTACTTCTGGACACAGGAAACACAAATTACCAGGTTTGATCATATACGTGGTGCGAAACGGTAAAACTCACGCTGAGCAGTAAAACATGGAAACTGCGTTTCAGAAAACAAAAGGACGGTTGGTATGCAGAGTTTAATAGTATTGCCATCACAGACATCTTGCTGAATTTTAGTATGCGTACACGCATGTATGGAACACGTGTTGAATGTAAGTACTTACCAATTGTTTATTCATTGAAAACGTGGTTAGAATAGAGGTTAGAATAGAACAGTAAGTTGTAAAAGAAAGAAAATCAGAAAGAAAGAACAAGAAAAACAGAGGGAAAGGAGAAAAAAAGAATAAGTGAAAGATTGCAAGCACATATCAAAATATGCTAATAGGAATAAAAATATACTAGCAAAACAAAAACCTTTCTCCAGCTAACTGTTCAACTCAGGAAATAGGAAGCCCAGGGCGCTTAGTGAAAGGCCTGTAAGCTGGCACACTCTAAAAACGCAGAAAGAAAACATAAATCTGCATTCCGAGTCACCATGTCTGCATAACTGGTTATTGCAGACGACACATCCTTCCGCATTCTGCCTCCTCACACTCTCGTTCCCCTTTCCATCCATCACTGAGGTGATGCGGAGGTGGCAATGAAAAAGACTTGGAGTACTGTGAAGAGTAACAAGGGGCGCATGCCAGTACAGGAAGATAAATGGCAGACTTCCATTGGCCTCATCCAGACGGAGTGCACTGCCTTCCTGCATACCCGCGGCGATGGCGGTCATATCTATTACCATGTCTGGACACTGCAGCTAGGCTCGCCCTCCATCCCTTCCCACCCCCCACCCCCGGCACCTTCCGGCCTAATGGAAACACGACTTGAAATTGAAGGCAAAGGCGATCTTCGGACAATTTCATACTTCTCTCTCTTTTTTCTCTCTCTCTAGACGGCTTTGGTTCTATTTTAAGACCGTGATCAATCTATTCAGCACCAGCTTGGGTTTTAAGCCCCGATTGCTATGTCTTGTGACGACTGCACGGGACCGTCTCCTTATGGAGGTCTCGGTGTGTTGCAAAAGAAAAGCATAACAGTTTCATAAATGTATAAGTTTCTGAAGACGAGGCATCTGTAGAGATATCATTTCCGCCAAACCTTCAAGCCACAAGAAGAAACAATAAATGACCTTCGAGTCCATCAACATGCAAGAGGAAGGGGATGAGAAAAATAGCAGCAAAGTATTTGCAGTCCAGTCAGCTTCCGAGGCAAAATCATCTCCTCTGTCGTATTCTCTTGTGCTGTCCGTATTCTGTACTGTATTCTGTATCCTTCATTATCGATATGTTATAATTTACAATGATATAAAAATAAAACACAACTTGCATTTCCGTAAAGACAACCGACTCATAAGTGAGAATAGTTCCACAGTCATTATTAAGATAACAAAAATCAATAATAACAGTCGATTCATTTAAAATGTGGGACTATTTTACGTGAATATACAATTGCCCAATTTGGCTTTATTCATCGCACAGAACAAGAACCCCCATGCTTAACCCTGTAGCGACATTCTTATTTGATTGTTGGTAACGTTAAAACAAAATAAAATTGGATAAAACTCAAATGACTAGTGATTAAATTTTAATAGGTAGTTCTGGCAAGGAAACATTCATGCTTTATATTGTGCTGCTGTGTTGTTTCTTTTTAAAGCTGTTAAAAGAGAAGCTTACAATAAACAGATGTACTGACAGTATTTCACAACGACTTCATTGCGCACAATAAAACAGTGCACTCACTGCCTAAGCTCGACATTCCCGTGAGACATGTTTGCAACTGGTCGTAGCTGACAATTCCTTTTATTAGAAGGTAAATGTAGTGATTCCTTCTGCCTTATCCATCTGTCGATCTAATTACCTATCGGGACAGCTAGTAATAACGACTTCTGTATCATCGTAGGACAAGGACAGTCGATAAGACTGAAGAAGCGATAGAAAGGGAAGAAAAGTTGTGAACGTGTTGACAATTTTTCACCATAAAGATGGCAATCATTATAACCTCGTGTCACCGCATTATTGTTCTGTACGACTGTTTCCTTTTTCTCCGAAACACAATGTCTGACTGTCCCGGATGTTGAAGAACCTAACAATAATTCTGTACATGTATATATAATGCAATTATGCGTACACAGCTTACGCATCGTGTAACAATATGCGTGCCATCCGTAGGTAGCAGGTAGGATAGTGAGGGGCATTTAGTACAGTTTGGGAGAGGATATAGGACATTTGATAGGTCTGGGAAGTTGGGAACTATACTTGACACGGAGCACGACAGACACTATGGAGCACAGACACAGCACCTTTAGCCCCGCGCTCAGTTAACCATAAACATAGAAGCTGTAGTTCCCCACATACACTGTCCATATGTCAATCACACTCACAACAGCACATACAGATCGTGGGAATCTAATAGTGAATAGATAGGTATATAAACCTTAGTGGGAATTAAAAGGGGGAGTTCTGAGAGAGACCGATGAAGGTAGTTAGGTCGTACCATGGCAGGATAGTTGAGATTTGGTGCTACGTGATTCATACAGCATTTTGGTGGAATTTATTGTATGTTGGAGAAAGAAGGCAAGACCAGGAGGAATAAAAAACTGAACGGCAACCAAGACATGTGTGGTGTTCTGTATTTGTGGTTTCGTGACTAAACGTATTGTTATCCATTTGTGGCGCCGTTGACCGCCCGATAGTCTGCTACGGAGACAATACGTAATATTACATTTGTGCTGCGGTGACTCCTCTCGTCATAATATTACAATCGCTGACCGCCAGTTTCACACCAACTTACCTGGACTTGCCGTAGCTATCCTTCAGTTCCGTCAAGGACAAGATAGCGAGGTCTTTCGCGGCCAGCGACGAGGACGTGGAATGGGAGAGCGTGTAACACGACTCGTCTCGTGCAGACGACAGATCATCCCCGCTGTGACAGCTTCCGTCTGCGGCATCCATGGTGATGCTGCAGTTGTCTGCCCAACGGAAGTTCTGTAAACGACCCTCGGCTGCGTCTAGCCTGAGGGACACAGGAGCTATCCACACAACGCTAGGAGCCTCGAATGTCCGTTCACCAGCATCCGCTAGAGCTTCTGAGTGGAACAGTGTTTTTTTTTCTAGCAGATCAAGTGCGTCATCTCCTTTTTTCCTTGAGCAAGATGTACAGCGATTGATCCAGCCAATCGCCTGTGTTGTACAATCCTCTGCCAGCAGGTGCCGATCTCGAGCCGATGTCGGTCCTTCCACCTTACTGGAGACACTGATTTAATTGTCCATATTTCCGGAGAAGAATCGCCCCGGATTGGAAATTGGAAACGGAGCGGTGCGCATTGTGAGGCAGGTAATTGGATTGCAATGCCACAAACCTGGTCCAGAAAGACTTCTAACGATGCGCGCTTAAAGACGTTACCACCGCCTCGACCGAACCCAGCAATCGTGCGAAGTCTTATTCTTGGGAGTCAGCCTGCGTCCTGACACCCCCCTGCGATGGATGAAGTGAGTTTGGAATTCTGTGATCCCTCAAGGGCTTGTGCAGGGGCTATAGGGATGCGGGCTCACGCAAGGCGGACACGACGTCATCCTCTGGTCGCAGCAGCAGTTGGGCAGCGGCGCGGTGTCTGGTCCATCTTGTGGTCGGACGTGTCTCATCCTCTTTCCCGCTCTGTCTGTCGCGCGGCCGAGGAGAAGGCTGCGGCAGCGGCGGCTGTCAACGGGAAAGGTGTGGGTCACAGACACAGAAAGAAACGCCGGAGGAGAACGCGTGAGGGGGGGGGGGGGCTGGAGGAACAAGACTGGGAG
>SMGT01006412.1:40966-51290 GCA_004794575.1 Lanistes nyassanus
AGGAAATAATCCTTGGCCACACCAGGGTTCGAACCAGCAACCTCCATCTGCTAGTCCTCAGCCCTCCCAACTGAGCTAACCTGGCCCCCGATGTTATATAAATCCTCGCGGTGCCCCAAGTCGATGGGGCATTGCGTGTCTGTGAGTGGGATTGTGTGGCTGTGAGTGGGATTGTGTGGCTGTGATTGGGATTGTGTGGCTGTGAGTGGGATTGTGTGGCTGTCGAGTTGCCGGCGGCGTGACGCTCGTGGTTCTATGACACGCCAGGACATCATAGACGCCTACAACCAGATGGTAGAGGCTCGCGACGTGGAGGACGAGACCAAATCCAAGGTGAATGAGCTGCTGGGCGAAAAACAGAGACTGGAAAACCTCATAAACATCATAGAGGCAGAGGCTTCGGAGGAACTGATGAACAAGTGAGAACCTCGCTCTTTCTCCTCTCTCTTTCCCGCCCCTCTCTCTCTCTCGCTCTCTGCTTTACTTCGTGCCAACTCGTCCATGGATCTGTTCGTCTGCCCGTTCTGTCACCTATCATCACTTGGTCTATCAGCATTCCTAAGCTTCGGTGAAGAGGATATGAGGTACGTGCATTGCACATCCATAATAAAAGACTCACACACAACACACGCACACACGCACACACACAATACACACACACACGCATACACACCCCCCATACACACATACATACATACATACATGCACGCACACACATGTATATATACACACATACACACATATACACAAACACAAGCACACATAAATATGCATACACATACATACACACTTTCACATATACACACATATACGCACACACATGCACACACTACTGAACGATCCTGAAATTGTTACCTGTGTGAGTGACACGTATTAAAGGAGATATAAACTGACCCGAGAAACGCGAGCGACGCTAGGTCAGATTTCCAACAATCCGGCTTCCTGCGTCTGCAAAATTTGCCCTATACGATGGACGCAGGAAGGTTGTAGCCTGTGGGCATCTGAGTGACTGATGTCTCGCAGATACAAGGCCAAGCTGCAAAAAAATAATGCCATCAGCAACCTGCGAGACCAAGCCCTCAAGGAGGTGGAAGAACTTCGCCTGGCGTTCAGCGAGGCAACCCAGATGTCCCTCACCATTCAGGGTGCCATCACGAAATGTGAAAAACAAATTGTGGAGGTAAGACTTTGCAGGTTCTGCTGATGCAGACAGAGCGTTGGTGAAAGCGTTGGTGACATGCAGAGCTAAAACAGTTTGGGGCACGCGTATGGAGGTAGGCACAGGAACTAGATCGCTTCTTTGACTTGTTGATGGCCAACAGAAACCACGACATGGTCTGAAAATGTTACAGTCCAGGAACCGTATTCATGGTCGTTGGTTAAGACTAAGCCGATCCCGATCAAACCATGGTTCCCAGCAAAGGTCGCTAACGGATGTTTAGTCACGTGATCGAGATCAGCTTAGGTTTCCAAAGCCATGAGTACGGGCTCCGGTCAGCCATCACTGTTACACGCGTTGACATCGCTGCACGAAAGTGTGTGTTTACGCGAGATGTACGCTCGTTTCCTCTTGAGTGAATGCGAATTTTCGCCCAGTTGACGGATTTGTTTTAATGCGTTGACTTGCTGTCCCCGGTGCCTGCCTGCTGTGACCACAGACGAGGCAGACGATTGATAGGCTGAAAGAGCAGGCGAGGCTGGAGGAGCAAAGGCGACGCGAGGCACTGAGACACCTGGAGGAGCAGCGAGCCACAGCCAAGACCATGGCACGCGCCATTGCCAGCATCAAAGAGCAGATAGCCTGCATCCACGAGGACTGTGACGACCTCGTGGAGAGTATCAAGGCGCAGCATGTAACAGTCTCTAGCTTAACTTGTCCATTCTTGTCACAAGCTGCTCTCGCCACACTGCTTGCCTGTCTGTCTGTCCTGCCTGTCTAACAGTCTGCTTGTCTTACTTTCTGTCAGCCTGTCTGGCAGTCTGTCCTTACGGGTATTTGTCTGCATTATTTCTGGGCCCTATGCTTTCATTCCTAATATTTTTCTGCCTGTTTGGCTGTCTCTCCAGACGTATCTGTCTCCTTCAGTCAGTCAGTCAGTCAGTCAGTCAGTCAGTCAGTCAGTCAGTCAGTCAGTCAGTCAGTCAGTCAGTCAGTCAGTCAGTCTATTGTAGAAGACGCTAATTTCAACTAATTTCAACTTGCCTCTTTTGCCTCCCTGATTTAGATCGACCGCAAGACTCTACTATTTATTTTTACTCAGGACTCAAAACAACCATGCCAACATTTGATTTATTGAATCTCTTGTATTCTTCGTTATCGCTTTTGTCGTCGTTGCGTTTCTGCTATTGTTGACGACAGGTCAGTGCGGAGAAAGTTGCAATCACAAGACCAAACCTGGCAGCGAGGATCCGCATCAAACAGTACGACTATGAGGCGCAGACAAACGTCATACGGCAGCTTGAGCGCGACCTCGGGATCATGCGGACCGAGTATGACGTACGCACTGTCGTGGTATTGTCTCTGTCGTGTCTAGGGGTACGGCGCTTATGTGTTTCACTAGCCTGCTCGTTAACTAGAGTTACAACAACATAAAAATGTGTCAAGAAGAGGGAAACTAACAATGTGATCGCTGCCTAATTTCATCAATTTCCAAATCGGCTCAAGCCCCCACCCCCTTGCTTGTCACGCGCACAACTTATTAAAAAGAGGGCAGCGATAATAAGCTATTCTATTTATTTACAGTTACAACATAGAATGTTTCACTACACAATGAATGATGCTCCAATATACATCTCCTGACATGTAGAACAATCACTAGCACCTGCATATATTCATCCCAGCGACGCTATACGTATCTACACGCACACGTTATTTATCGGGTTATGAATTCTACCGTACCGATAATTCACATCGGTGAACACAAGGAAAATCGTATCTTTTCCGAACTAAAACCACTCAGAAAATGACGTCACGCCGACGTCTTAGCCACCAATAAGATCGATCGACGATCACAAGAGATAACCGTAAGTATTCTACAGATAACTAGTCCCGTTGGACAACCGACAAATCAACAAGTTTGATGTGTACTTTCTTCTGAGTCAGTTCAATACCGACGGTTAAGACAACTATCTTTTGTGACATGTCGGGCCGCACCTTAACTTACTGGAATCGATTTCTCCAGAATTACTGAACAAACATTTATGGGGATCTTGTAAATGTAGATTTAATTGAGCAATCGTCACCAAAACCTTTACTGCCTCAGGTCAATAGTTTCTACACCAAAGTGTGACGACGCTTTGAAATAATGTGAATAACTAGAGACATCTACCGAGGGAAAAGATTCTCATACTCTGGCACGTTCGCTCAGTCTCACACAGGCAAAACACTACTAGCTCAAGAGCCCTCACCCTCGTAAAAACCACAACTGCAGCGAACCGTTATTCAACATATATTTCAAACACTAACTGGCTCAACAACATCAAATACATCTACAGATTATTTACAGAGAATCACCGTGCTCGTGTCTAGGGTAAAACGCTGCCTGATTACCTCATACCACGAGGAATCAGACAAAGAAGATAATCAAACTCCAGAGGGGAAATCAAACTGCAAAACTGCCTATGATTCCGCTCTATACACAAATACAGTAAGTGACCGACAACAGAGCTCCTACTCTCGTCACTACTGAAACAACTACTTCTGCAATACACAATTCCAAAGCTATTCAATGACCAACAATGAAGCTGTGACACTTCCGCGACCAGCACTTCCTCTACCTCCTCTTGGCATACGCCCAGCCTCTAGCTTAACGTCTCCTGTCTCCGGCAGGATAAAATCACCTATCTTAAATCAACCCGAGTCCCAGACTCTAAGATAAGTTTATGGTAAGAGCAGTCCTTAACTTATAAGGCACAGTCAACAGTCACTTACGCGTCTGTTCGTTGACGTGTCGGCGAAATACTTCCAGTGTATTTAGCGTGAGAACTGGAGCTACTCTTCCAACGGCTAAGATGGCGAGGGGGAGAGGTCCGTTGGTCTACACGTGTCAGCTTCTCTTGGTCTTCCTACTTCATCTCTCATGTGTCTCTCTGTCTGATTGTGTATCCTATCTGCCCTCTTTCCCAGCTTAAATAGTACGTGCCCTGACGCCTTAAACTCGATTAAACCGGTTCTGGCTGGCCTGGAGCAGCCACCCATATAGTGTCCACCTACCCGGTGTCAAGAAAGGGAGGGGCGAACAGGCTCTACCTCCTGATTGGGTAGGCAACGAGACGCCAAAAAAATCATAACACGTACGTCATGCCAAAACCAGTGCTGAAAGACTGGATGCCGATAAGAACTTTTCCCTCACGGGAGGTAATTGCGCCGTCTTGGTACCTTCCCAATGAACTATGCCCCTTGAACGGCGGACAGGGTCGGACAGCTGTCATCATACACAGCAGAAGTACTGTGGTGCCAGTAGTAATATGCCACACGCAGCAGCACTAGTGCCAGTTTGTATGCAGTAATAATGCACACTCCTTTAGAGCCACAGTTACTTGATTTTAAGTGGCATAAATACCTACGCTTCTATTCAAGATAACAGTTCAAACTTCAATTACATAGTCATTTACGTTGCCATTAACATTTTATTTATATTTTAAAAATTGAAGGTACAATAATTACACAACATTTGGTTCTTATGTGGTGTGGCTCTTTTCTGCTTCTTCGTGTATATTAACCAGCGCTGGTACTAAAATTGATTTTCATTTGCTATACAGCTGTCTTTGTACACAGCATTGCTCAAGTATATAGTATTAGCAAATTAGTTTCTAATCGTATTATTCAGTCAGGTAAAAATCAACACTTTTAATAACGTCTAGCTAAAAGTACTTTCACGGCTGCTTTTTTTCAAGTGCTAATGGAACCTAAAATATGCAGGACAAATAACACGTAATAGTATAACCAACCAACCAACCAACCAACCAACCAACCAACCAACCAACCAACCAACCAACCCAACCCAACCCAACCCAACCCGACCCGACCCGACCCGACCCCACCCCACCCCACCCCACCCCACCCCACCAAACCCCACACAACCCACCAACCAACCAGCCAACCAGAGCTGTTTCCTGATTCCACACACCCTGATGTGTGCGCATGTTCCACTGAAATGCAGACGCGGAAGAAAGACGCGGACATGTTCAAAGTGCTGAACCAGCGCCTGGACACCTTCATGCGAGCCGTCCGTCAGAAGATGAAGCTGCGGACTGACAAGATTGACGCCATCCTCAACACAAAGGACAACGTGAAGAAGGATATCGCGGCTCTACAAGCAGGTCAGCAGGCTGTGTGTCTTCAGGTTCACAAGGGCAGAAGCTGGCAAAGTCTGGAGCATGAATAGATGAATAGTATCAAACGTTACAGTTATAAGATGGCTGCATGGGGTCAGGACGCAGGCGGTGGGGGTAGGGGACTGATGACACCTACTGTTTAAACCAGGACGTAAGTTACAGGATAATGCTAGTTCTGCGAACTTACGTCAAGTAAGTGTAGATCTTTGTAGATTTTTTCCTCTCTAACATGGATGGTTGGTTGAGAGTATAGGCAGAAGGAGCTATTTCAAACCCCTTTAATCGCATAACGAAGCTTTGGGGCATCTTGGAAGATAACAGATTCAGAACACTGACAATACTTTTTGACAGAATAATAGAGCATACAGCAGGCGAATGGGATTTTGCCAACCATTGAGTACATTTCGGGCTTAGTTCTATGAGTTTGACATCTATTTCAAACCCCACATAGGGACAAACATTTTTTAAATCAATTCAATCACAGTAGACTTGATGCTTGTAGCGTTTGCGAGCCTGGCTCTACGTCTTCTTTCTTGTCAGCGTGCATGTTCTAGAGATATTTACAACACATTTTATCTACTGCATATCTCTGCGTCCCTGTACATACCCTCGGTGTGTCTCATTGCCTTACTCCTATTCTAAATTGTAATATCACTATCTCTATGCTTCGTCATGTTCATCTTTTATATTTCAGAAATCGAATCAAGAAAAATCGCGACGGAATTATGGACGAAAGAGCAAGCGAGCATAGCAAAACAGCTTTGCTCATTGAGAAAAGTAGACATGTTTTTTTCTTAAGTGCAAAAGACAATTCTGTTTATTACAAAATAATTTCGATCAGGATTTCTTTTGACATAATACTTTAATATGCAGGACAGAACAAGTGAGAAATCTGTAAGATGAACAACATGTGACGGAGACAGACGTTGCACAAGCAAAAATGCTAACTTATTTTTTATTTCGGTGGAAGGGAACTTTTTCAATGATGTGGGTGTGTTAATCCATAATACAGTAATTTTCATTGAAGGGGTGTGAATAAAAAAGTGGGATAAGGAGAGGTGGGAAAAGCGAAGACACATAAATACTTGTGCTATACTTTTTTTTCGCTGTACCTGTTAGAAACAATCGTGCAGAAACAGAATTAGAACGCCTGCCAGCTGCCAAAACAACAGACTGTAAGACTTTTTCTGTGCATCATCCTAAAAGCTGATGATGAAAGAGCTGACGATGATGCAGAGAGACAGGTTCTTGGGGAACCTCTGCATGATCTCCAAGAAAGCGCTGCAGCAGGACAACGTAAGCTTAACCCAACAGTGCCACATGCAGGTGGCACTGGTCACCAAGTACCAGGAGAAGGTGGACGCACATCGCAGACGGATCAACACTGTCACACAAAAAGTGAGCTTCTCTTCTCTCTGAGCATTCTGTATATTAATTACGGCCGCAACAAAAACTGAGAGCTAAAATTATTTTAAATAAAATAAAGACAGTTGTCAACATTGTCAATAGAAATCTTCTCAGCAAATACACTCTTCTGGCCCAGCGCAAGCTAACCAGGCCCACAAGCCGCCAACGTTGGACCTACGAATAGGAGTTATCTGAGCTTCCATCCAGTCCCTTTTATACACACAAACTTTGCTTTGCACCATTCACACGTCCCTTTCAGACTTGCATAATAATGTTTACGAAATGTCCATAAGGTGAAACGGTCTTACAATGGTTTTTAAGAATGATAGAGGAGACAAAAGACTCGCGGAATCAATAATGTAACTGAAAAAGAAATTTTCTGTCCCCTTTTTAATTACAATTTCCTTTTTCATTTCTTACTTGTTTCCAGTGAATTACTATTTTTTTCATTTTTAATGTTTAAACCGGTTGTGTTTTTTGAATTAAAGAAGCATTGATGACTACTTTAGTTTAGAATGTTCAGCTTTCAAGAAAATTACTGTGAGAATGTTTCTTACTGTCTCTTTTGAACTGCTTGGCTGTCTGGCATACTCTCGTATTCTTGCATAGTCATTGTTAGCTAAAGAACCCACTTAAAGACCAGACCTACCACCTTGTGTTTGATAGAGAGGGATTGACACCATACGCCTATTCCGTTAGATGTTTAAAGTCTCATGCACAATCGTTCATCAAATATCCAGCTTCAGAGGGAGCGAATTGCACTGCTAATGTAGGTATTCCTAGTTTTACTAAAGTTGGGTCTTGAAACTGGCCCCAGCGCAAGGGTGCAAAGCTGTTCACATTACCAATGCTTACCAACACTTCAAGTGCTCATCAGTCTTTTGACAAGTTACGGGCGCTTTTAGGGGAGGTTTGAACCCTCATACAAACCTGTGTGACCATTCTCTAAGGCTGACTTAGTGCACATGCGGTAGATTGAAACAAATTTGCTACACATTGATGGCATAGTTTAATTTTTCTGTAGTTTGTCGCTATTCCATTGAGACATTCATTTCTTACGCCACTGCAGGGACGCAACAGCCGACTATCAATGATACTGATTGACCTCTCTACATTTTTATTGTCATCAAAACATTTTGTGCATGTCTTTCTCTCCCCGCTTCTCACGCGTAAAATATGTGTATATGTCACAACCCCCTTCCTCTCACCGCAGTCAGTCTCATCAGTGACAGGAGGGGTCGTAGGGGCGTGTCCTTTCAATCAACACTCGTGCAAAACACAACACAAGACCAGCAGTAAAAATCAACGAGGCCCCAGCCAGGTGTAATTTCTCGCACTCCCTCAGGTCTCCAAACATCCGACATAAATACAGCTACAACGCGCATAATCCCACTAAACAACTTCACGGTACACTGTTAACTTCTCCCCAACCCAACATCGACATATTTCTCCCACATCAGCAAAACTAACCTTATGCCTCACACAAATCTTGTTTACAATCAGAAAGTAATACCAAACCGAAACATCTATCTAGTCATTATATGGAACAGCACCAAGTCAGTATCATATGTGCTTGACATCCATTTTCCACAAACAAACAAAAAAACAAAAAACAAAATCATTAGATTGCTGGTGACAGTCCTTCGTCACCACGTACTCATTGCAAACGAGAGTCACTCTTGGTCAATCACCAATAGTACATCAATTACCGACTATGCCTGAGTCCCTTCAACGGGATATTCCTCGCTACTGTAATTTAAGATCGAGCGATAATGTTGCTGTTTTCTCTTTGGCGTCCGCTGACGTATCGCAGTCCGACTTTCCCATAAATGTCCGCCATCAGTTCGTTTCTAAATAGTCCCTCTTGTTCCGGAGGGAATAAGTTACCCCTCCTACCTTGTTCTAGCAAGGGGGACGGTCCCCGGTCCCTTACTCCAAGACGTGTGCAGAAACGGAGTTACCGTCAGGGCACCCAGCCCGACGTAAGTTGTCGCTACTGCAGGTGGGTAAACACGTCACCCCCACCTCCACAGACCTATTACTCCCTTTGGCTAGGCACCAGCTCGCCTAGTCAGTCTCGCTGAAAACAGGGCTCGGCTCCACACTTCTCTGATGTCGCCGCTAAGATCAGTCCTTTGATCTGCCCCTCTCACAACCACCATCAGTCAGAGGGAATTTCAGCTCTCAAGTCTTCTTGCACCTTCAGTCTCTCTCTCTGACACGCACTGTCCTTTCTCCCTTCCTAACACTACTCAGTTTCAGCTTCAGATAACAGCGCTCACATTCCTGGTCATACTACCTCCCAGCCTACATGTGAGCTGACATGCTCTGGGGTTTTCCTAACAGCCATACTATACGGGCATCCCAATACAAACACGATACATTGACGTCATACGCACTATTTTTAGCTTCCAACACATGCACTCAAAAATTACGCGCATACGCGTCCGTGACAGTATATATTCACTCATTCTTGGTACTCTTTGGGATCGTTGGGAGATGCAAATGGAAAAGGTCGGGTCAGGTCGGGTCAGGTCGGGTCGGGTCGGGTCGGTCGGACAGACCGACAGATCGATTGATCATTCAATCTGTATTCCGTCTGTTCGGCCAACAATCAGGAGTAACACGAATAATCAAGTACCTAGACTGAGGGACATTTTTCTGCCCCTGTTAACGTGTGCAGATTCTAGCCACAGCAGAGGAGGACAGGAAGCTATGGGACTCGATTTTTGACCTGATGCAAGTGTCCATGGAGAAGGAGACCAGGGTGGTGGAGATGGAGAACATGATTGAGGCGGCGCGGGCAGAGCACTCCATCTACACGCGGCAGATACTCCAGGCGCAGGTGACTGGCTTCCCTTTGGTCTGCATTAATGAAAACGAGGCGTATGTGGATATCTCTGCACTATCAGCTTTCAACCCGATAAAACGTCTGACTCCAGTGACATTAACAATGATGGGGAAATTCCAGACTGTTCAATACCGGTGGAGTGGTAACTTAACTTTTGAAATTCACAAATTCAATTTTGTTTTTGTTTTCGGTATGACAATCTTTCTCAGTAACACATCTTTAAGACTATAGACACAAGTGAGTAATACAGTGGAAACTATCACTTGCGATCTTGAAAAGTCATAAAAATAAAGTCTTACTGGGCAGGGTATTATTCACCAACTGATCGTTCCCTCTTTCATCTATATGATGTGCTATGAACGGGTTGTAGATAGCTAAGCACTGACGCTAACGCCTGCAGTAGTCAAAAAGAAAAAAAAAAACATCCCCTACTGGCGAGGCCGGTTATGATTTTTAACGACTTTGTTTTCCGGGCTAGGGACCGGAAGTCACCATCCCTGCATTAAGCGCTACGCTGCAGCCGACAACACTGGTCAACATTAAAATCGTTACTGACTTAAAAAGATCCTAATCTGTAGTACCTTAGTGTGCTGAGCACGAATATGACCATAACATTTTTTTTATTGCGTCTCCTTTTGAAGAAATTTCATATAGTTCATTTTCTATGTTTCACCCTGTAAATTTATTCAGTAGGACTGTAGCAACCTAAATAAGCCTAGCATGATGTAA
>SMGT01006412.1:55957-76681 GCA_004794575.1 Lanistes nyassanus
AATGGATGTACTGCAATAACTGAGACTCAGGGAGGGAAGTGGCGCCTAGACCGTCGTCGATGTAGCGTCTGTACAGTTCTGGTGTGGGGCCCGTGTAGCTGTTGCGGATGTTATATTCCAGCCAACCCATGAAGAGACAAGCATAACTAGGGCCCATTTTGATTCCCATCGCCACGCCGCTAATCTGGTGGAAACACTGGCCGTCAAACTCGAATGTGTTGAGCTTGAAGACCAACTCCGCCAACCTAATCAGGGTGTGTGTAGGAGGGTGGGGGTCGCTGCGTGAGTGGAGGAGGAAAGACAGTGCAGTCAAGCCATCAGTGTGGGGTATGGATGTGTATAGTCTTACTCACTGTCCCCTGGTCTTTCTCCTGCCATGCAGCCTACGCGCCACTTCTACTGCAGATAAGTCTTTTTCCTTTTCGTTTTTTCGTCGTTTTTTTCGTCGTTTGTGTGTCGTCCTGATGAAGGGGTAGTGCCCCGAAACATGTAGATTGTCTTCGTCTTTGTCCCTTTCTAGCTTGGTACAGTTCCCTTGTTTTACATTTAATGTGCGTTATTGTTTAAACAATATTTACCCGGAGACTAAGTGCGTGGCAGCGCATAGTGCCTTCATATCTGCTTTGTCACGCCCTTATCGATTGTATTATCAGCTTCACAAACAAGTTTTGCTGGAAGCCATCACAAGAATTGATAGCCTTGCAGACAATCCTTAACTGCAGCATTCTTTATAAAAAGGACTGACACGTACATAAATGCCCATATGTTCCAAGCAATGGATTGCGTGAGCCTTCGTATATGTCCTTCCGGTCAAAAGAGCGGTCGTAAGGCCCGTTTACCCTACATATTTTATGTCCACCTTTAGGAATGAACAGGCGATAAGGATCGATGCTCTTTCAATCCAGCCCAGTGTGTTAGGGCTAGTGAAGATCACGTAGCTTTTTTTTTCGCCCGCATTAAATATGTATCTTGACTCAGGACGGTGATTTGCCAAATCGCCAGAGCGTCGAACAGTTAGTACAATATCGATAGCAAACGAGGTTTAACGAAGTTAGAGGAAATTCTAAGATTGATTACTTGTGCAGCTTCTGTTAAAAACATCTCGCCTACTTTTCGGTAACAGTCAAATGCCATATGTTCTTCTATCATTCTTTTATCTCATTCAAAAAGTGAAAAGAGGGGAGGGGAGGAGGGGCCGAATGCCTGGTAAGACATCTATTCTCAACTACCATTTCATTCGCAATCCTTCATCTACAATGCGTTTACCACAGCTCTGTACGTTCGTATCTAAAAGCGGCCTACACAGGAAGCTGCGAATCTAGATGTTTGGCTACTCTATCAATAACTCTAGACGCAGTTATGAAATATAAATAGAAATTTATCATCAAAATTAGACACATTTATTTTGAGAAGTATAAATAGATGTAAATGCAGCTTCATGCATTTCTTACAAAAACAGGAGCAGAAGCGAAGACTTCTGTTAAATTATAATGGAAAAAATTCTCAGCTGCCGACCAGGAAAAATAAAATCCCACTAACATTTCCACCAGCTTTGTTCTGTTTTCTGGTTTGCAGGTAAACAAGGAGTTAACGGAAAGACAGCCTGACCTCCAGGCTCGGGTCAGGTCAGGAGATTTGTCCTGTATCGATCGATCGCTGCAGCAGCGGCCAGCACAGCTGTAGCGTGTCTTCGAAAAAAAATGTTGTGACGCACGCTGCTCTAGTGCGCACCGAGTGGTGGAAGTCTAGCAGGAGAAACCGTACTTCGTAAGGACCCTGACCTCAGAGGTCATAGTGCTAACGCGAGTTGTGCTGACTCGATGAGTACGCAGCGAAAGGTCGTAGGCAGGACTCTCCTGGATGCTTCCATCTGTCCAAGGCTGCAGAAGGGGATACACACCACGCCTAAAGCTCGGTTCTAAATCCCAAATAACAAAAGAGTCATGATGGTTTGTGCTTGAACTGACAAATCCATGGATACTTTAAGTCATGCGCTCATATTTTTCAGTTCCCACACCTGCAGTTTAAAAAAACATCTAAAGCACTGGTGAAAGTCACCTTAAGACAATCAATCGCAATTAAAAAAGAATGATTATTTTCTATGGTAAATCAGACGCGTGCAAGCACAGATTTTCGCCCATCTCAGTGAGAAGTTATGGGGGAAATCCCTCGACCGAAGACAGATGGTTTCTTTCTTGCAGACGGTTTGATTAATTCTTCACGATTATTTCCTCTTTTGCTTAGCATTTTATTTCCTGCAGACCAGCCTCAAACACATGATCAAGCACTTGTATGCAGTCGTTTCTCAGCGACAAGACGAAAGTGTCGTCATAAATACGGATACTAATGTGGACGCCACCTGACGGACTTCAGGAACAGTCTTTCGAGTGTGAAAAAGGAAGCAGAAATTAAGATCTCATTATTCTGTGGGTGTGATAGGTTGGCGGTTGGCGATTGTGCGCGAGTATATCGCCCAAGGTTCTCTCGTTGTGTTGCGTCCGGACGGTCCTCAGCAGACCCGCCTGGTGTTTGCCGCAGGGTCTGATCGGCAGCCGGAAGCAGAAGGTCTTGGAGATCTTGCTGTACACCCAGCAGCTGCGGATGGAGCGAGACTTCCGCGACCAGTGCCTGCTGCAGGGCGAGATGGAACTCCAGCGACTGAAGGGCCAGATATACTTACTCAAAGAGCAAGTGGAGGAAAAGAAGGCTTCTAACTCGCACCTCAGGGTATGTCTCCGGCTGGTCGTGTCCGCGATACTTTGCGGCCGGCCGACAGTCTGTTGATGACAAGAGAGTCAATTTTTCCAGCTAACCTTTTCTCGGGTCACTGACCGAAAGCATACACTTAACCCAAAACAGATTCATGCAAAATTCCCAGAGAGAGAGAGGGGGGGAGGTGGGAGTGAGTGAGTGAGTGAGTGAGTGAGTGAGTGAGTGAGTGAGTGAGTGAGTGAGTGAGTGAGTGAGTGAGTGAGTGAGTGAGTGAGTGAGTGAGTGAGTGAGTGAGTGAGAATAGGTGTGACTTGCATACTGCTGTTTCCCTAGTGTTGAGATTAGTGCTTGCAAACATAGACGTCCGGGAACGCTGGCATGATGAGAAACCTTGGGAATATCGCAGATTTTCATCGAGAATCAAGACATAGAAGAGAGAAAGCTCGTCAAAATAAAGGCGGCCTTAGACGTGGAATACTTGCGGGAACACAAAGGCTTGCGGAAGGTCAGGGTCGTTCTCTCTTGGTCAGTTTTTTCCTTCAAGTTTTAATCTCAGTCTTAAATGTTTGTCTTGTCTTTTCGAGTGAGTATTTCCTATATATATATATACCTATGCGACCCTAACAATCACGTTCTCATTGACGAAATATTACATATTGTAGTCCGCAAAGAAGGAAATGATGACACAATCCTGATCGAAGCTAAAAGATTGAGTTTATGTACATAACGGGTTGTAAATCAAAGCTTCCTGACACACCCAAATAGTCGACCGGAATCACTGGACGTGAATGGTACAAAGAAGTATGTATAAATCGTTGCAATCAACAAAATTAGCAACTGCTTTCCCTCCCCTTCATCCGATGTGTGTTAGCTTCAACGAAATAGTTTAAAGGACAGGGACAGGAGAAAAAAGTAATTAACGGCCTTTGTTAGCTCTTAAATTACATCAACTTCAACTGCATTGTCATCAAAACGTTACGAAATTGCGGTTGTAAAATAACACGAGCAGCCAAAATATGATAAGAATTGAATGAGACTAATTGAAAAGAATGTATTCCCTTCTAGGACTCGACAACGCAAGTGCCCTTTTTTCCTGCGCGAGATGTGTTGCGTGTAGACTTAAAGTAGGAAAATGGTCGGTGTCTGCGGTGTCCGAACAGGTTGTCGATGAGGCCGAGAAAATGAGCAATGCGTTGATCCGCCGCCATTACGAGCTGCGAGATCTGTTTGAGCGGGTGAAGCTGACCCAATCCATCCTGGCCAAGTGCGAGAACATATACGAGATGCGCATCAATGAAAAGGAGGAGGTGCGACGCCAGCTGAAGAACGCCAGGGCCCAGCGCCGAGTCGACCAGAAGCGACGAGAAATCGTCGACAACCTCAGGTACCCAGGGTATCGAATTATCGATCTGCAACCGCCTGTCGCTTTTTGTGCAGCTGCTGGTTTAATGGTGTTATTATCCTAGTTTATCGCTGACAAAAGATAGCTGTGTGCTTCACGCCCACACACACACACGCACACACACGCACAAAATAGGTTCTCTTTCCTCTTCTTTAATCTAGAATAATTTGCTTAGGATATTACGGTACCTTGGCTGCTATGTTGCACTGGTTTACACGGTTCCAAATAAATTGTGTCTGATCACGTTTTATGAACCAAAATTTGCATTGGTTCATTACAGGCAATTTAGCTAAAATTGTATCAAGAAATATCAGGTTAAAGTTGAGAGCCTTTGGCAGTTTATTTCTGAGAAATTCTTTTATCTTACACAGATATTTGCTACAAACATTTCACCATCATTTCCATAAGCGTTTTCCTTCAAGTTGTCGCGTGCCTATGACTAGAAATGACTTACACTTTTTGCATAATATTCCAATAAAAAGTCGTCTCAAAACTCTAGTCTTGAATCTGCGGATGGATTCCTTCCAAATTATTCAGTGGGTTTTATCTCCAGTTTAACAGTCTCGGCCTTGATGTTTTCCTTGTCTATAGTATCATCCAGAGCTAGATGGATCTTTTGTACAAATTTCTTTTATGACTGCTGCTTGACAGTCTGACGCTGTCCTTATACGTAACATCTGCACAATTTAAAAAGCATGACACACAATCAGTTTTACCTCCCTCCCCTCCCAAAGCCCCCCCCCCCGGGTTGACGTAGAAGTACCTGCAGTTAAATGCAACCTCTCGTTAGGAGGACAGCATCCGTTTGGAATACAGCAGGCTCTTTATGAAACTGAGAGTGTCATAACCTTTTCACTCGTTTGCGCCGCGGGTGTCAACCCTGGCTGCTCTCTTTCTTTGTGTTGTGACGTCAGCAAGACTGTCGGCAACACGCGTGACCTGATCACCAGCATCGGGCTGCGGAACAAGCGACTGAGTGAGGTGTTGACGCACCCCAGGAACATCCACCGCTGGCGGAACCTCCAGGTGGGCCTGGCTTTGGCATTTCCATGTCAGGGTGAAGGGCGTTTGCGATCGTTTGTTGGTGTAGTAGGCCTTAATGTAATTGATGTAATTGATGTAGTGGGCCTTAAAGTAATTGATGTAGTGGGCCTTAAAGTAATTGATGTGGTAGGCCTTGTTGTACTTGATGTAGTGGGCCTTAATGTAATTGGTGTAGTGGCGTTAATGTAATTGATGTAGTGGGCCTTAATGTAATCGGTGTAGTGGGCCTTGATATAATTGATGTAATTGATGTAGATGGCTTTAATGTAATTGATGTAGTTGGCCTTAATGTAATTGGTGTAGAGGGCTTAAATGTATTGATCTAGTGGGCCTTAATGTAATTGATACAGTGGGCCTTAATGTAACTGGTGTAGGGACCTTCATGTAATTGGTGTAGTAGCTCTTGATGTAATTGATTTAGTGGGCCTTGATGTAATTGATGTAGTGGGCCTTGATGTAATTGATGTAGAGGGCCTTGATGTAATTGATGTAGAGGGCTTTGGTGTAATTGATGTAGCGGCCTTTGATGTAATTGATGTAGTGTGCCTTGATATAATTGATGTAATTGATGTAACTGATGAAAGAGTCTTGATGTAATCGATGTAATTGATGTAGTGGATCTTGATGTAATTGTGGGTTTCATCGCCAGTGCCGGGACCCATCCGCCTACGAAAAGCTTCAGGGAATCAACAAGATTCAGAAGCAGCGGATTTCCAAAGGCCAGACGACAGAGGCAACGACACAGAAGATACACGAGCTGGACATGGAGTACCTGCAGAACAATCTTCTAGTCTTGGCTCAGCCAAACCCTGAAATCGTGCTCCAGCTTAAACAGTATCAGGAGGATCTGGATTCACGTCTAATGCAAGTCAAGGTCAGAATAATCTTCGACTGCTAGCTTTGAATTTTTTGGCTCGTGTCTTGTATGATCGCTTTTCATGTTCCTTCTTTTGTGTATCGTTTATTAAGCAATGTGGGATGTGCGTGCGTGCGTGCGTGCGTGCGTGCGTGCGTGCGTGCGTGCGTGCGTGCGTGCGTGCGTGCGTGCGTGCGTGCGTGCGTGCGTGCGTGCGGCGTTTGTGTGTGTGTGTGTGTGACTGAGTGTGTGTGTGTGTCGTTTATTTAGAAACGCAGGTGTTATTGTGCTTGACATTAACTCTAACCAACCAACCAACCAACCAACCAACCAACCAACCAACCAACCAACCAACCAACCAACCAACCAACCAACCAACCAACCAACCAATCAATCATATATTTGATGCACATGCAGTCTTTGACTTCAACTTTAAACGAAGCTTTGGAGGCCAAAAAGGAACTTGAGGCTACCCATCAAGTTCTAGTGAAGAGGTTTACACAGATGAAGAACACTTGGCTTCACAAGAAGAAAAACGAATTGAAAGAGTAAGATTCGCTTCCCAGTCTTTCAACTCCATCGCCTAACAGACAAAGAGTCAAGCGCGCGCGCACGTCCACACAAAACACTCACACGCACGCACGCACGCATGCACGCGCACACACACAAATGCATGCACTCCTATTGAATTTCCTTAGAGCCGCGGTGTAAGCTTCTAGCACCTATGCATCGCACGTATGGTGATTAGCTTGCCAGACACAAACGGTCAGGTGCACACGTTTCACGATCACAACAATCATGGCTGGATGCATGGAAACTGATACTTATTCCAGTGATCAGGAATTGATGGCTGGAGCCTTGGTTGTAGTGTTGCTGCTGTCATGCCAAGAAGAAGACGACAAAAACGACAGCGCAGAACAATTTTGACTTATGCACTGGAAATAGATAACCTGAAATGAATAATGCACAGTCACTCCGCACGAGACGGCCCACGACTGTCGCTGTCTCCCGAAGAGAAGCGCGCCTGCGTGTCTGTTTTTGTTTTGTTTTGTTTTTTTGGTAGTTTTTGCCGTGCGGGTTCCACAGAAAAGCAGCTTATTTTCACACACCAGTAGTAGTTCTTTCTTGTTTTAAGATATCATTTCCTCGCCATTTTCCAAACCTGATTCTGACTGCAGCAGCACGATCGTATCCGCTATGTTTGTGTCTGGCTACACGTCCAAATATGCGCCACGCATGCTGCCAGCCAGAATAAGCCAATCAGCGACGAGGTCTCTCGTCACTAGAAACTTTCATTCTCAACTCCTGGCCAGACTATAGCTAGTGTCGAGAGTTTCGCGGAATCCTTTTGGCACAAGACGCGCAAAAGCTGATGCTGCGCACGAATGCGACGAACAAGTGTCGAGTAGTGTTCAGCAATTAAACACCGACTTTTCCACAACCTTTTTCGGTTTGGTGTAAGAACATATTTTCTCTTTTCTATATAAATTTTTTTGTTTGTTTCTTCCCCTCTTTGGGTGTATCTGCGTGCTTAAGTGTGTGTTCGTTCGCATGCATTTGCACGCATGTTCGGGATTGTGAGAATGGAAAATTCTTGCTACTGCCATGTGTTTCTTCGCGGCCTTATTACCCCTTCACTCTCAGGACAGTCACCGTACCCCGAAATGTTTTACAGCTGATTCTCAGTGTCCTCGATCACAGGGTGAAAAGAGACGAAGGCACAGCTAGCCAGCTCATGGCCCAGCTGCGCAAGACCCACGATCATATTGCGCTGCAAGTCACATCTGACTGGGAGACGCCACGCCACTCCGTCGAATCGACAGACTTCCAGGACAGCACACAAATATCACCCGACTAGCTAGTTTCAGCACAAGGCTTTGTATCACATGATCTCAGGCATTAATTAGCACATGGGAAGTATTGTACAGCGTGCTTGTGTGCTTCCAAGATGCACTATACTGTACGTAAGGGTAAGGTTTTATTATTTACAAGCACATGTAGCATTTTTTTATACATTATTTAGAAGAAAGATGTGATCTTATTTGGATATTTAAAATAAAGCCTTCCACTTTTTTGAGGTAACAATCTGTAAGCTAGGAATTAAAAGGGGCATTTTTCTTCCTGAGTTTTGACTTTGGATTCTTCCATCTACGATAGTAAGAAGTGTGACTGCGTCTCACAGTGTCTTGATTTTGTTTTGAGTCGTGAGACCTTGAAATCAGTGCATTCTGTTTCCTCATCACCAGGTACGTGTTTTATGTTCAGTTCAACTTTGCTTTCGCACACGCGAATATTGAACATTTCAGATTAAGGGCAGGTAGTTGCCTGCTATATCATGGCAACATACCACACATACCACTTAAATAAGGACCAAAAAATCCTTTTTGATCCGTGCCTCAAGGAGTGGTATGTCACGGCATTCACGGCAGTAACAAAATGTGTCCGTTGCACCGCGAACCTGCTGGTATAACCTGCCATGCGAAGCCTGTTCTCGTGGCAAATTACGGTATTATCATCAGTAACTGCGGCTACCAGTGGTGCATTCTGCTAATGATCCGCGTTTACTCCCCGCGGGCAGAAATCGTGCGCAATTCTCATTAAAGATACATGACGTTTTACAGATCGATCAAACCATATCGCAGGTTAACTATGTCTGTTCTCTGCAAGGCACTTTTAATGACACAATTTGCGGGGTTGTGAGGTGAGTGTCAAACACGAAGGTGTCTGGATTAGAGTTCAATGCATTGTACTTGACATTTCGAATCATGCCATTGTATAGACAGAGCTGTATACAGGACTGACTTTTAAATGTTATTTTGTGAAACATTCTTATTATTAAAGCAATTTTTAGATTTAGGAAACATCAGCAAGGAACTATGATTAAAAAAGCTAATCATTCTTAAAAATGATGATACTTTTTGAGTTTTAATGCATAATCTGGTCTCGTTCGTCCTATTTCGCGCTCTATTTGTCTTTAAATAACTGATTGTGGCGTAAAGCAATAACTGGTGATAGCTGGTAAGGTCTGTTGTACTGAATTAATTTAATGTAGCTTCCAATAATAATGTACAATAGCTGGTAAGGTCTGTTGTTTTGAAGTAATTGATTGTAGCGTCCAATAATAATGGACAATAGCTGGTAAGGTCTGTTGGCGTGTCATGAACTTCCGGGTTACCCCGCCAAATATAAGGAGAAAAAAAGTAGAAAGCAAAGAAAAGGAGGGAGAGAGAGAAAGGGTGAGAAGAGGAGGAAAGAAGGAAAGGAAGGAAGGAAAATATATAATACAGATGCAACCAAATGAGAGGTGAGGGAAATCTACATTTTTCATCAACTTTCATCAACTTCTGTATACCACTGTCTATGGCGCCTGGTTTGCCCGGAGCTCGATGTTGACTCACTCGAAATTAGTGGAATGTTGCATCGCGTCGCAGAGCTGGGCAGGTCGTGCTTTGTGGTAGTAACAGGGTCTAGTTTATCAGAGTTGGAAGCAATTTTACAGCATGCTGACCAGCATGGAAACATTTCGTCCCTGTTGCCCTCTTGCCCCCCCTCTCGCCGCCTACATGCTCCCCACCCACCCACCCATCGAGACTGAGCTACACAGTGACCAAACGCGTGACGTACCGAAGACCTGGGCTGAAGAATGAAAATGTATATGGTCTGGAGGACAGGAGACTGTGTGTTAAGTTGTTTTTTTCCCATTGGTCTACAGGTACACTGTAAACAAGAAGTGTTGTAGTAAGAACACTTATTTTGTTACCGTTATCATTTTGCATTGATCTAGAACGTTTTAGCACATATTTAGCACCTGCTAAATATGTGTCACCTGTCACATGTAATTAGTGTTAAAATAGTCAGTGTATATCGTGATATTATTATAGAAAAAGAAAATCCCATAATGCTTCTGTATACAATATATCTCCACAGACGCTACGATTAAAACTACGCATCACGTCCTATGTCGTTGTCAGCCCTACATAAATTATTCACTACAACAAAATCTTTAGTATATAACTGATAATTTTTTTTAAAACCAGTACCCTCTAGCTGCATGTCATATAGAAATCAGATCAGCATTCTGCCTTACAGAATAAATCTTTAGTCGATAAACGCAAGAACTGGGTGAACATGTCCTCTAAATGTCTAAAGGGAAACAGTAATGAAGATGCAGACTAACTTTGGTGTAACATAGAGTTCGCATAAACTCCACCAAAGATGGTTTCGTCCACTCGGATTTGTTGTGAAGCACGCGCTGCTTTCGTTTGACTTAGACCCTGTGCGACCGGCACGAGACCGTATCAAAACGCTGCTGCCCGGAGAGAAGTATCATTATGCTGAACCGCCAGGCCCCCCCACCCCCCTTAACTCCGGTTGAAATTTCATCCCGGCAGCGGTATGCTGCTTGAGTGGAACCGGATGTGCTTGTGTGACACAGCTAGGCACGCCATTTGACCCAAATGTAGCAGGGTGCCTGCGCATACGGGATGGAAATGCGTAACCAGACAAGGGCTTGCAAAAGCAGAATCCGGCAACAAACATAATATTAAAACATCCTCCTCTGCCGGCACTTAGACGCTGCACCCACCACTGTTGCCACTACTACCATCATCTTCGGTTGTCGTCGTCGTCGTTGTCATGTTCATTTTCAAAGTCGTCAATACAGAATTTATGTTCCTTAGCTTTATAAATGTCTCCTGACCAGTTCTACAAAGCAGTCCTGTTCAGCATCAGTGGACTGTTGACCACTGTGCGCAGAGCAGGCTAGGCGTTTACGTAACACTCCGTGCCTGTCACCTAAGGTTGCACGGCTAGTTTTTGTCACCATCCCCTCCTGCTGACCACGGCTCCCTTCTGCCAACGTCATCAAGAAGCTTCGCTCGCCCGCGGCGTAAAACAACCAGCAACTGTTTCCCTACCCGAAACAAATCTGCGCGCGCGCGCATGTATATGTGTGCGTGCGACTGTCCGTGAGTGAGCCTGGTTGCTTGTTAGTGTGCGTGTCCGAGTGCGTATGTGAGCATGCGTGTGTGTTATGCGTGTGTCTCTATCCTGTCCACTAACACAACCTTAATCTCCTTTTTTTTCCTCGTCCCTTTCTCTGCTGGCCGTTCCTTTCTCGTTCATAAATCCATGTTGTAGTGTGTGCGCGCTCATGCATATGGGTGTTCATGCGTGCGCATGCAGGTGCATGAGAACATACATGCGAGTACAGAGTGAAGCAGACGCCGTCCCACTCAGCATTTTTTTTAAAACTTGTAGCGCGTGTGACTGCCAACACGTGCAAGGCCCGCACTCCCAGCGTCTGATCTCCGCGCGGCGTGGACGTTTCAGTTTGTGCGGACAGCTAGTCCGAATCGAGCAGCTTGCGTGTTTTGATGTGCCTCGCCGATAGAAGTCTCGTTTTTATTTCATCCCCAAGATCGCTGCACCTGAAAATACACCATTTCCTCCGTTCCCGTCTGCACGCGTCATGCGAACCTGCGTGTCTGCCAGCTCTCCATGACAGGTTGTGTTTTTACTAGGGTTGACAGCGGTCGCTTTCGTATTTTACCAGCCAGAAGAGCTGCCTCAGCCATATTTGAGAAAGATTATTCCAAGCACAACCACGGTACGCTGTGTCTAGAATGCCGGTATTGTTTTTGGCCGTATTCTTGCTTACAGGTGAGAATGATTTCCTTACATTTGATATCTTCACGACAATTTATTAGTTCATAATGTTTGTCTTCTGTACCAACAGTTATAACCCTACAGTTATGTAAATGTTATTTGGGGTTAAAGTGTTCTGCAAACGACACCTAATTCAATAAAGATTATTTACCAGTGGGATACGTTATGATCAGTAAGATGTATTTTCATTCAGTGGAGCATCCAGCATATCAAGGGGTCATTAATCTAATTTGAAACTGTAGAGTTAATACGTTCACAATCTTCTGAGAAAGATTTATATATTCTTCTTTATATATATTCTTCAAGGCTTATTGCCAATTATTTCCCAGGATTTTAAAAAAATTCAGCGTCTTTCTTCCTACTTTATCTGCATAATACACACACCCACTCCCGTACGCAACATACATAATAATTTCATCACTCAGATTTATTTTGTTGTAAGAAGACAGATTCTCTGTGCCTATTACAACACTTCAGGTGCGCTCATTACTAAGTGGAAACTGTGGCTTTTGGATTTAGTTCCCAACCCCAGCAAACGAATTTTTTCTTCCATATAAGGAACATTTTTAAAAATTCCTGGCCCCGTATGCAGGAAACTCGAACAGTTTCCTGAATCCAGAATAGGTGCCATGGCAGGAATAAATTCCTTGAATTATGGACTAAAAAAGGATAGCCTATTTTTCCTTCGTTATCAGTAACAATTAAGTTATTCGGTCGTTCAAGGAGAGAAAAGCTTATTCCAAGTTCTCCGTGTTTTCAGAGACAGAAAAAAATTTGTTATTCGGGAATAACTTTAATACCGTTGACATGCGTACGGGGCTCGGTGCCTACAGAGAGATGGGCTGAGCTGCTGAGTCGACGTAAAGCGCCCCGCCAAGCAACTGTTTCTAATGTCTAAGTACGATGGAAATAACACAGATTACTGTCATGTCGCATCTGTGATCTCTATGGGTTCCAACCCAGCAAGGTCTCCTGCAGGTTTTCTGCCAGCTATTAAGAATCGATGCAGCCAATAGCCAAAATTTTGTCATCATAACGCTTCCATGCTTTGGTCGATAGCCTATCGGCAAATGTTTCGACACTTTGCTTAGCAAGGTTTGGATTTTTTGGCATCATTTCCGTTCTGTGCTGCTTCGCTCACTTTACTAAAATGGTGCCAGCTTCCGCTTTCGTCCGATGTGCGCGCGCATATCGTCACTCCCGTGATTCTCAAACGTTGCTAGCCTGACTATAGCTCTGCGCCTGTTGTTACTAGAAATGTTGGGGTTTTTGTACTACCATTGCATAAGATTTAAAAAAATCTTTTTCAAGCCTATTTATCAGTTAAATCCTGTTTATTACCTGTTGAAAGAAGTTATGCATGCCTTTTAATACCAAACTGTAAACAAGCGTTGGAGTTAAAACACTTATTTTGTTACCGAAACAGAACGCATTTAACATTGATCTAGGAGGCTTTAGATGTGTTGGTACTAAACTAGTGTAAAAAGTGTTCTTGGGTATGTTCTCGAAAGGGTTTAAAAATGTCCGGAAAATATATAAATGGTGTTCTGATAATGTTTCAAATGTACGCTTTTAGCAAGTGTTCAGTTAAGTAAAGGCATGCTTAGAACACTTGGAACACATGTAGCGCACATCTTACATACTAATTACACACGCAGCACATGTTTTGTACCTGCTTTAACACTTTTTACATTTAAGAAGCTTTCATAAATATTTAGATTTCACACTAGCCTCTAGTATCTCTTAAGAAAGTTGAAATCATAATGAAACGTTTTCATGGCAAAGTATTTTTTCCAAATACTTTACGGCTATTAAAGGCAACAGATATTCTCGTAGGTAAACGTTTCATGAATCCTTTCCAGCATGTCAAATACAATTGTAGCTGCCTCCCTGCCTGCCCCTATTCTCTTCGTATGTCTTTAGTCGCCCATTCCTCGATGTCAGTGTTCTCTATGGAGCGTGTCGTGTCACTGTGACACCGTCCTTACAGCGTCACATGCACATTCAACATACTGCGCAAAACAGTAAAAGCAATCCCGTCTCTCTATAAGTATCAAGTATCAGAGCAATAAATTTTGATCCGCTTATGGCAAGAGAATATCAAACAGGAACATGCGTCAAACACAACAGCTTGACAAGGAACTGGGAAAACGTTTTGACAGATACATTAGAACACCAGTAACAGCGCTCTTTAAGGACCCACCTGAGTGCGATACAGTGTTCAAGTTACAACATCTGTTTTGTTACTGAAACAGAACGCATTTTATATTGATCTAGAACGCTTATGATGTGTGGGTGCTTAACTAGTGTAAAAAGTGTACTGTTCTGGTCTGTGTTCTCGAAAGTGTTCAAATGACCTGAAAATGTATAAAGGATGTTCTGATAATGTTCCAGATGTTTGCTAGGTGTAAAGGGCATGCTAAGAAAATTACGTTTAGCATGCATCTTATGTTTGCACACGCAGCATATGTTTTGCACCTGTCTTACAACTTTTTACATGTGTTAAAAATATGGTGCATGGCTTTATTTTAGCAATTACTGCAATTAAAAGGAACATTAGGCGGTCCCTTTTCTTAGATACAGGCCTTCAAAGATTCAAACATAAAAACAAGGGGTCAAAGCTTTGAGCCATATTGTAAACTGAATACTCTTGTATCGTCAGGACTTCAGCCAATGAGAGATTGGAGCTCATGACAGTGAGGTCAATATGGAGTCACAAGTGAGACCTCTTATTTGGAGCCACATAAATATCCTGGCGTTTGAACAGAAGAGGGTTTTAATTCAAGTGTTGAAAACTAGTATTTCCTAATGAACTAAATAAAGATTTTTTTAAAGACCACTGATGACGTCAATGCTTTGTTCATGCACCGTTAACCGATTTGTTACCGACTTTGATCTCCATGACAGCATCGGCCGGTGGTCAGTGCCAAGTGTTTACCCGGAGTCATAGTTTGGATCTAGAAAACCGCTTCTCAAAGCTTGTAATCCCTAATGCATCTTAAATTCTTCACATCATAAGCCTTCGTGTTTCAGCTTTTTCAAAAAACACAACCCTTGAAACAAGAACAAAATTATCTTGTGTTTCAGTAAAGATACCAGGCTAATTGAATGTTTTGTTCAGAATTCGATTTTTCATGGAAACAGTTGCTACAGGCAAAATGGGTTCTAACTAACCCGACTTGAGAATATGTGCATTCTAAACCTACCACGTCGCTAAACATCTCATCTCCCTTCTGCTCTGCGCCCCTCCCTCCCGCAGTGTCTCTTTCTCCACCCCCCCCCCCACCCCCCCACCCCGCCACCATCTCCTTCAATCAACTCAATATTAATCTTCTGCGTGTACATTTTTCCCACTTTCACAGCCCGCAAGCATACTTTTTAGCTTACCATGTCAGTTTTAAACGCAGCAATACCTCCTGCAGTGATATTCGTGCTTTATCAAAAGACAGATTGATAGACACATACATCCTATAATTTAATCTTTCATAATTTATTAGGAAGCCTGTTAATGGTTCTATCCTAGCTTTTTCCCTCATTGTATCTATATAATAATGTTACAGTTCTCTGTTCTACCGGTAATGCTTTTCCCAAAAAGAGAAGGTGGAACGTGGTCACGCTTTTCCACGTGGAACATGTGCACGCTGAACTGCTCCACTTGCTAAATGCTCCACTTGCTAAATGCTCCACTTGTTAAATGCTCCACTTGCTATATGGTCCACTTGCTAAATGCTCCACTTGCTAAATGCTCCACTTGTTAAATACTCCACTTGCTATATGCTCCACTTGCTAAATGCTCCACTTGCTAAATGCTCCACTTGTTAAATACTCCACTTGCTATATGCTCCACTTGCTAAATGCTCCACTTGTTAAATACTCCACTTGCTATATGCTCCAACCCGTGGCCACTTGTCTGTAGAGTTGCAATAGTACTGGCCCCGGCGTGTGGCATGCCTCTCGAAGTTTATATATATATAATAAAGATGTTGTATGTTGTGGATAAAAGAAAAATAAGTGACTGGTGCTTGGAGGAAAATCCAAATTGAATTTAAAACAAGGTTACTGGAATAAGCTAGAACAGGACAAAGACGAAGACAATCAATCTACATGTTTCGGGGCACTACCCCTTCATCAGGACGACACAAAAACGACGAAAAAACGAAAACGGAAAAGAAAAAGACTTAGCTGCAGTGGAAGTGGCGCGTGGGCCGGATAGAAGGAAAATGACCACATCTACTGCAGCTACGCCTTTTTCTTTTTCTTTTTCGTTTTTTTCGTCGTTTTTGTGTCGTCCTGATGAAGGGGTAGTACCCCGAAACATGTGTGTTGTGGATAGTTGAAATTGCGTCAGTTTTTCTTCAAAACTTCTAACACGCCTTTCAGGAACAGTGAGAGGACACAGCACGCTTGGGGTGTATGATGTCACAGCCATGGCGGCCAACTACACGGAGTGCTTCTGTCCGTGCGACGAGCTGGAACCAGTCGCCAACATCAGCAACCCCTCCCCGCCGGCCACCCAGCAAGAGGCCCAAGCGGCTGCGAAGCAGCTGGTCAGCGAGCTGCGGCTGGATGCCCACAATCTGTCGTCTGCTACCCGCCGCAAGACCAGCGCCCCTGACGACCGGCCGTCGGCCAAAGGCATTGGCACGGTGGGTGTTGCCGTCATCGTGGCCGTTGTGCTGTGCGTGGTGGCGATGGATGTTGGTGTCCTGTGTCGTGACCTCGCCAGGGCGATGCGGCGCTTGACGTCTGGCCGCTGCAGTCACCAGTGTGCCAGGATACGCAGAACTGCTCGCGACCTCAGTGGGAAAGACTCTGCTGCCAAGTGCGTCGCACATCACGGAAGCGACGACCGTTCGTCTGACCCTCGCAGCCAGGACTACCGGAAGGACGAAGCTGATCGTTTCGGAGCACCGCCTCGTGATTTCAAGAATGCGGACAACAGAAAACACAGAAGAGTAGTGGAAGACGGATCTCGCGACAACCTGCCTGCGACAAAAGCTGGCGTTCCTTACGGCGTTCAGAACATCAAGAGGCGAAGAGAACTGCTCGAAATGAACATAATTGGCGAGTGATACGGGTCAACACGGTAGAACAGGATTATTTTGAGGGGAAAAGCTCACCTGAAGCAAGGTAACATTCTTGAATTAGCCGCAAACGGTGCAGTCTGCTTTAGGCACAACCCGTAGACCCAGCGATGCCGCGCTTATAGTTGGGGTATGGTTACATCAGAGGCTTAGTGCATGGCATTATAGACACGAATTAACAAGGCTAATTGGTGGAATGTTTGTAAAGAGATTGTGTTTGTAGCAGCCCTCATCAGCAGTAGACTGTATCTGGAAACGTCGCTGGACATTACAATAAATACAGATCTGATAAATATGTGACTACGTATCTCTGCATTAGTTTTCTTACTAATTGCAGGCTGTGTATGTAAGGTCCAGCGGAGTAGGGCAACAGACAAGCGTGATAAGATCGGAAAACGGTTTCATACAACACATGAGCCTGGCAGCACTGTGGATAGTGAATGGAGTATCGTCCTTGAGAAAAAATACTGTGTATACTAATCTTTTTCGACCTTAACATCAATATGATTCCTGTAAGCTCCCTTATCTCCAGCGTCCACAGAGGAAAGACCAAGATCCTTAAAATTAACACTACCAACCCAGATTCCATCCTTCTAGAAGGCAATGCACTAGTGGAGATGGAAAATTCCACCTACCTATGCAGCATCGCTGACAGCAAAGGTGCGGGGAAACATTTGAAAGTATCTGTTGCATTTATATATGAACACCGTGAATTTTATTTTCATGTTTACTTTCCGGAGACGTTGCAATTATTTTATTGTGCTTAAGGTTTGAAAAGATGTGCAGTTTTCCAGCCGTCTATAGGCTGGTGGTTGAATCGCGTTTAGTGAAACATGATCGTTCCTTGGTTGGAGGACAAAAGTTGTCCTTTTGGAGTACTAAGGCTGCATGGGAACTTACTTTTGTTCCACATTCTTGTGAGAACAAACTGCTTTCTTAACTAACAACACTCTGAAACAGCAAAGCATCATGGGACAGACGATATCCTGGCAAACGGGTATGTTAATTAAAAGAGTAGACACTTCTGTGTTAGTGTTAGCGAACTTGGTCACGCGAGAGTGTTGTTAGGGCTGGAGTGGTGGTGGAGGTGGTAGTAGTAGTAGTGGCTGTGGGGGTGGTGGTGGTGGTGGCGGTGGTGGCGGTGGTGGCGGTGGTGGCGGTGGTGGCGGTGGTGGCGGCGGTGGTGGTGGTAGCGGCGGCGGTGGTGGTTAATGTGGTCGAGGTCTTCGGGATCAGGTGAGCATCAAAAGTGCCGCTGTTGATGCTGGCCATGCGGGAGTTGTCTTTGGTCAGCAGCAAAAGTGCGTAACCCTCGTCAAAGGCTTTCATGACGTCGGCAGCTGTCATGTTCTTGCAAGCAACGTGTAGATCCAGACTCACCTGTACCGACTCGCCTCGCTTCCTGCAAAGTAAACAGCCACAGGCCAGAGATGCACAATATCGATCTCAAACACCTGCTCACCCACACACCCACCGGTACGTCAACACGCTAAGAGAGCGCTTGCTCTTTCGGCGAAACCAACGGCCGCGCACACAGACGAACACTCCTACACGCCCACATACAGTTATTCAATCAAATCAGACTCTCATTGCAGTGTAATTCGCATTCAACAGGAAGTAAACTGTAAACAAATGTTTCAGTTTACAAAAACAAACAAAATCCCTTCCTTCGAAATCTGAAGCTTGACTGTAATATGCAGTATCTTGATCTCCTATACCCCACCGCTTGAACAACCTTCCTCACCCCTTCCTTTCCCTTCTTTTCGTTCCACCCCCATCCTCTCTCCTTGCCTTCCCCTTCTTTTCGATTTCTTTTCTGGGATAGTGCGGCAATGGCTACAGCGGAAATTAATTTCCCAAGGATTTCCATCTGTATTTTCCCACAGCCAGTGGCTTCTAGTTTCACACATTTATCTGGCTGTTTCCTCTAAAGACTCACGGGGATTCTTAGAGGCATTAGGTGTGTATTTTACTTACGTCATATTGACGACTTGGCTGAAGTTGAAGCATGACGCTTGGGAACTCGAGAAAAAAATCTTGTCAACCTGTGGGTCAGAGATAAGATTGCAGGTGACCGTCTGTGTTTGTGAAATCCAGCCACAACAAAATATTCTTAGACAACTTTCTATCAAAACGACATCAGGCTGGATGGGGTGCAGCTCGATATCCTAGTGACCATGAGCCGATCGTTGGCTGACATCGATTGACATGCTGGCGATAAGAAAGCTAGCCTTGGGAGCTCGTTAAAATTGCGTTTTGATACGGAGAAGCTGGGATTCTTTTTGCACAATGTGCCATAAAGTAAACGCCGATAAGAAGCTACATTAAGCCTGTGGCTGAAACGGGGAAGCTGACATATTTTATCATTACTTGCAATTGTTGCTGAATTCCTTTTACTCGGACATCACTGCAATATGAGTGTACTTCACAGGATACTTCTACACACCCACATGGATATTTCCACACGCCTATACCAATACTTGTACACGTCCACACACAACGGCTACACGAAGGGAAACCCGTGTCCACATGGGCCTACACGAACCCATGCTCATGCACGCTACGTGCGATCCCGCACAGGGAATTTACGCCCGAACAGGCAAAGACGAAGCAGAAGACATTAAGGGCAAAGAATAAATGCATGAAAAAAAAGACAGAGAAAATGATAGTCAGGCGAGGAATTCAAGACAAGCAGACAGGAAGAAAACAAAGACAGACAAGGAGTGAACAATGATTAAAACGTGCAAGCGTACTAACACTTTGTTCAATACTGGTAACAATATCTGTGTAAGACTGACTCTCAGTATTACTCAGGTCACGTGACCAGGATGGTTGTAGCAGTACCACAGATGCTTGAAAATCCGGATCTGCAATAGACATGTTTTCAAGAAAACAGTTTTAGCGGCACATAATCGATAAACAGTAGTGGAGATCCAAACACTGTTCTATCGGAAGCTTGTTGTTTTAAAAAAAAACAGTTCCGTTACAGCGGCACGGATCTAGAATTTTTAGGAACCCCGTAATATTAATTTAGGAGAATAAAGCGAAAACTTAAATATTTGATCGTGGATGCAACAAAGCAGCGCGCTGTCTGTTTCAAAATTGAAAGATTCCCTGTCTGACATGAACGTCTAGCACTCGTCGTAAGTAGGATTGCTTTTGTGATAGATGACTGTTGAGTGCAGCTTTGTCAGATGCGCCACAATTTTGCAATTGTACGAGCATGGAATATTGAAAGAAATTATATTATCATCTAACTGGTTCACAATGCAGATAGTTTTAGCATACTTCTGTGCTGTTTTTTGCAAAAACCCGAATCGTGTTTAGTCAACAAAGGATCGACGATTATTTTATTCGAGTAGAGATTATGAAAAAGTTTTTTCACAAGCACCACTACTTGAGAGCCACGAAAATAACTGGATCCGCGTGTCAAGGAACCGAGATAAGGATAGTAAATGAACAGTTCGGTTGAACACGTGCGGACAACACTTTGCGGTCGGTGAGGTAATGCAACTGAGAGCGCATGGGCAAAGATTGTGCAAGAATTAACTGCACGATAGCAGCACAGAAGGTGACGTTATCAACAAACTGCTACTTAATTTTACTTTCCGATAAATCTGACTGGTGACTAGAGCCCTACCAAATATGAAAAACTACATATGCTCAAACCGTAATAGTTTAACTAGTATATGTAACTAGTAGCTGTAACTAGTATATGTCATCTACGGAATGTTTTGCTCTATGTTACTGGGAAAAAATCGGAACTATATTCACTTTTCTTATGTCTATACTTTCACTACACACCTGCATTCCTGTTACTCTCCTCGTTAAAAAGTAGGGAGTTTGGTGGTCAGTACTGTCACTACACACCTTACCTTCGTGTTGCAGTCTGCGGTAAAAAGCAAGGGGTTTTGGGGGAGAGGGGTCAGTACTGTCATTACTACCTTACCTTCGTGCTG
>SMGT01006412.1:76869-87668 GCA_004794575.1 Lanistes nyassanus
GCAAAGATTGTGCAAGAATTTACTGCACGATAGCAGCACAGAAGGTGACGTTATCAACAAACTGCTACTTAATTTTACTTTCCGATAAATCTGACTGGTGACTAGAGCCTTACCAAATATGAAAAACTACATATGCTCAAACCGTAATAGTTTAACTAGTATATGTAACTAGTAACTGTAACTAGTATATGTCATCTACGGAATGTTTTGCTCTATGTTACTGGGAAAAAATCGGAACTATATTCACTTTTCTTATTTCTATACTTTCACTACACACCTGCATACCTGTTACTCTCCTCGTTAAAAAGTAGGGAGTTTGGTGGTCAGTAATGGCACTCACTACACACCTTACCTTCGTGTTGCAGTCTCCTGTAAAAAGCAAGGGGTTTTGGGGGAGAGGGGTCAGTACTGTCATTACTACCTTACCTTCGTGTTGCAGCTGCAGTCTCCTGTAAAAAGCAAGGGCGTTTGGGGGGAGAGGGGTCAGTACTGTCATTACTACCTTACCTTCGTGTTGCAGTCCGCGGTAAAGTGCAGGGGGGGGGGTGTTGGGGGAGAGGGGTCAGTACTGTCATTAGTACCTTACCTTCGTGTTGCAGTCCGCGGTAAAGTGCTGCATCAGAAAGTCTGCTGTCCGCCTCCTCTTCGTTCTTGCTTCCTTGAGCTGTGATTTTTAAAAAAAACTCTGAACTACACAACACGATACCGCCAAGCGTCTTGAAGTAATAAGCAAGCTGGTCAATCTGTCGATATGTTCACAGCAAAGTGTGTCATTCTCCTTCTCTTACGAAACGTATTTTATTTGAACGTGTGCGTTTGTGGTGGTGGTGGTGGGAGGGTAAATCGGCGATTTACTTGTCATATACGCGCAGGTCCTCTTTGGATAGATGCAAATCACCCAGCAGTATTTCTGTTTTTACTTAGGGTTAAACAAGCAAACAAGCACGCGGCCTCCAGAGAAGGAGAGGGACGAAAACAGGGGATGAGGGGGGAGAAAGAGGAGAGAGAGAGGTTGAAGAGGAAGACAGAAGATTGTGTACCTACATTCTTGAACAATTGAGCTGCCAACAGAGAATGAAAACTTCGTACTTCCCCCGTCACATCGAGCAATCTCAGGCGCTCTTTAGGTTGCTGTCAGTGAGGGATATGTGATCGCGTCCTTGTAACTACTGTTATTTTTCTGTTTTTGGTTCCCCATTTAATTCTAATCTAAATGCACAAGGAAGGAAAGGCTATGATGGAAGCCAAATTGAATATACTAACAATAGCTCGAAAGTTTTTTTCTAAAATTATTGTACATGAAAGGAGGCAGTGGTGAGATACCACGCCCTCAACACTTACCAGCGAAGTACGCCGACACTCCAATGACGACAGACGTGACGACGCCGAAGGCGGTCAGGACCACGATGTGCTTCAGGGCCATGGAGGACAGGGATAATGGCAGAACAGCAAGACTTCCGGTGTGCGCACAGCGACAGGCGCAGAGAAATGTCAGGGCAGGAAGAAGTGCAACTGAAGTAATAATTCTTTCAACAAATGCTTCACAACTTTGTCGTCTTGTTTTGGTATCACTCCTGAAATTTAAAGTCAGTGTACTGGACTTGATCTTAATTCCTTCTTCCTCGCATTACGACAACATTGCTGCAAGTCTGATAACAGTCCTCACGCTGTCCGCGTCCCCACCAGACACACGAAAATTAGAGATCTTTTACTTTAAGTATCTGTATTTAACAGATAGCAATGCAACGCACAATCACTGTTATTTGTTGTCACCCTTAGTTGTACATGATAACTTACAGGAAACGCAAAATAGCACAAGATAACAAACTTCCCTCTAGCTCGAAAAACTAGCGGCTCTAGCTGCAAATTCAAATACGTGAGTTCCACATAGCTACCCGATCGGTGGGTTGTTTCTTGTCTTTTATTTTCTGTTTCATTGTTTACGTTTTCATTATATTTTATTTTAATGCTTTTACCTGTATGTGTCGTGTGTTCTATCCTGAAACAGGCATAGTGCACATTAACGTCGGCTGTGTGTAATTAGTTTGACTCCGTTTCTTTGTTGCTAGCAAACAATTAGCCTTCGGGCTAATGCAATAATACACACATAATAACAAATCATGATTGAGAAAGTCGTATTATGACAGGAAAAAATTGCTGCCACCGACTTCACTCATTATTATGTTGTTTCTTTAAAGTGACAGCATTAGCAATTGAGGTGCATGCTGTTTGAAACAATGGATTATATTTAACTCGTTATGTCGATATACAGGAGTCCACTTTGGCAAACTATTCTTGTTACTCGTTATGTCGATATACAAGGGTCCACTTTGGCAAACTATTCTTGTTACTCGTTATGTCGATATACAAGAGTCCACTTTTTCAAACTATTCTTGTTACTCGTTATGTCGATATACAGGAGTCCACTTTGTCAAACTATTCTTGTTACTCGTTATGTCGATATACAGGAGTCCACTTTGTCAAACTAGTCTTGTTACTCGTTATGTCGATATACAAGAGTCCACTTTGGCGAACTATTCTTGTTACTCGTTATGTCGATATACAAGAGTCCACTTTGGCAAACTATTCTTGTTACTCGTTATGTCAATATACAAGAGTCCACTTTGGCAAACTATTCTTGTTACGATGAGGTTGTCTCTGTTCCTTTCCAGAGGTTAACTTTCAAGCATGTCGTCTTTCCCCGCCTGTCATCGTCTCTGTCTCTGTCTCTGAGGGTTTCCAGCTAGAGTTTATTTGTTTATTGTTTGTCGAAGGTTACGTCATGACGGGGAAAGGAGGAGTGAGGGTGGGGAAGGCACTGGGGGAAGAGGAATGGACGAAACCGAGCGCCTGGAGAAAAACCCAGACGGCCATCCCTGTAAGCACGTGCCCCATAGAAAGTACTTGTGATGGACATGAGATCCGAACCCATGACTCACAGAATTGGTGGCAAGCTGCACAATGTTTAGGTTTTGTGCTTTTGTACGTCTGCTGTTTCATGCGACAAAAACTGCCGCTGAAAATCAGCATTTAGACTTTATTTGCATAACATCAAAATTTTTCTTTTGATCTGCCTTGATGCAAGTCTGAAAGCAATTGAAAGCTTTATGCCTTCATGAATAGCTGTCAGGCGCGTTTATTAGCAATTACAATTTCCCCGTATCTCCTCTTACCTAATAGACAGGAGATGTAAGCTGTTCTGAACAATTGTAACATTGTCCATTACATTAACACCCTATTTCATTTCTAAAAGAGATCACACATTCACACAGCTGTTGACATAAATATTTTTTCACCACCTGCTCGCGCACAGAGAGAGAGAGAGAGAAAGAGGCGAGCTACGGAATAAAACGTATTGAAACATCAAGTAAATAAATGCGAAATGACACTACATTAATCATGAAATTATTCTTTTGTGTAAATACGCAATGCAAACAACATTGGGATAATTTCATAATATATCTTTCAGAAGCCTTAGTACTTTATTGATAAAGAAACTTGTCCAACAATTTTTTAATCCCACAAGAACTCATTCTATATGAGAAATAAGCATAAGATTGTGCGTTTATGTGAATTGTGGTACTTACCTAGACTTAGTCCATTGTGGTGTGCAAACCAGTGACTAACATTAAACTAGCCAGGCCCCTCACCTGTTTTGTCAAGTCTGGTTGGGGTGTTGTGGGTAGGTATGATCAGGGTGGGATTACTGATAACAGACTGTGTAGGGTCTGTACTAAATCTACAGGTTCTGCCGTTTGCGTGTATTGGCAGCTAACCTACATCTAAGCACTGAGGGATCGATAGGGAAATGTTTTCTTTCCTGGCGACATACCAACATCCTTTTGGCAAAAGCCGGCGAGTCGTATCTCATTCATTAACCATTCTCTATTGGGAGACTTTAGGTCAGAAAGCTTAAAGTAATTACAATATAAATGTCCTCTTGTTATTGATTGACTTCCTGCCACAAGCTTTCAAATCTTCTGAGACATTTCCCCACACGTCAGGAACTACACATTGTTCTTGTTTGAGACCAGGTAAAAGTAAAAATGCACACGGCTGTGCTGCTCACCTCCAGGTCTGACCTGTGATTCTGTCAGCGCCAACGGATTTTTCTCCCGTTCTGTTTACGAAAAGATGCCTGTGCAGCCTAACCACGGAGATCCAAGTTATTGTCAGCAGATTTTTCTTTCAAAGTACGAATACGTCATGTGGCCTACTAGACACATCGTCACGTTCAAATCTGCAGTAACAGGAATGCAAATCCTCTGAAGTCTTCTGTTCATCTAAAGGGAGGCCACCGCACTTTGTTGGAACTGGCTTGCCTGAATAGTCAGAGTTATGAACCCATTCTACGCGTCATGTTCGAACGGGGCTTTTAGTTTTTGTTTGGCCTTGAGTGACCTCGTCATCAACGGTTTGCTGTTGGGTAATAACAGTTTCAGTTGGCACAACGACATCTCCACAAAGTTTAGTATACTTGTATTTAGAAACAGCATTGGCAGTTCATTTACACTATCGCATAGATGTAACAGCCCCCCCCCCCATACGATCGAAAAATTCTTGCAGCTGTTGAAGGCTTGCTGGCGATAGGACTTTGCTAGTCAGTAAGCAATTCCTTAAGTATTTCTATCTGTTCTTGTTTTCTATAATTTTGTTTTGTTTTTACCTCATGCAACCGACTTTTAACTGTGCTAGTAGTGTTCCTTTGTTGCCGATGTAGTAATTGAGGGGTGTGGTCTATTGTAGACCACCATGGACTAGGTGAATGTAACAGTACTAACAGGTCGATCCGGAAATAGAACCCGAGGTCAATTAGCAGATTGTTGTTATACAACGAGAAATGTGTTCACATACTGAGAACCCTTTTGTGTTTGGAGTTTTTATTTCAAACTTTTTTATTCTTCATCAAGACATTTTTATGGTGAACAACCATAATAGTTGACACATTGTACATTTTGAGTATGATATCCTATTTTTTATTTGTTTTCGACCTAATTGAAGACAGATCATTATGGGGGAATGACTGGATCTATAGGATGATTCAATCTTCGCTGAAGTAACCATGTCTAATAAATCTTCTGATAGAAAAAAGTCGAGCCTGGCCTGTTGTGAAGGATTTCACTTTCTGCAGGTGAACCCTTTGATGTCGGGATTCATCTCTCGCCAAATGTCAATCAAGTTAAAGTCATCGATAATGTCAGCTACCTCTTTCCGTGCTTACCGCTTTCTAAGTTGGTCATAGAATTGTGGACTGTCAGCATTTGGCCCGTGAACATTAACCAAATAGTAGTCAGAGTCGTCAGTGGTAATGTGTAATATCATATAATTTCCCACAGGGTCATTGCAGAGATTTTTATATTTATAGTCAAAATTGTTATTTATTAGGATAGCCAGCCACTTCGCATTCGAAGTAAAAGAGTTAAAATATACATTAGATCCCCATTTGGGTCTAACAATACGCTTTAAGTTTTGAGTGAAATGCGTTTCTTGAATACAATATATGTTTTTTTTTCTCTAAGGAAATGGAGCACATGGTTCGTAGAACATATGGTTAACTTGTCCATTTTCGCTTTATCTTATCTCTTTTTTCTTAAATACTGACCAGTAGGGGCAAGCACATAACTCAACACACCAAGTTTGCACCCTGAGCATACATCGAGAAAGTTTCAGGCGGAAGTGCTTCCCAAGGACGAAATACATCAAATAGTAACCTAAAAGGTCGCTTGGACACAAAGGCTGGGTTAAAAATGAAAAAGCCTGGCCGGGTGGGAAAACATGTCCAAAGTCTTTTGCCATGAACGGTGTTCAAGTAATAATCGGGACTAGTGATGGATGGTTGTTTCTGTAGGTAGTGGACATGGGACAAAAGGTAAAGACAAAAAACAGCAACAATAGACCAAGAAAAAAATCAAAATCCAAGACCAAAATGATTTACAAGATAAGATCGCCTCTAAAAAGGCCAGCGAGTAAGTGGACGAATAATACGGTGTTCCCTTTTCTTTCTTTTTTCTTATAGTTCAGGCATAGCAATCCGGGAAATAAAGGAAAGGAAAAGGAGGAGAAAGGAAGCCGGACAATAAATACAATCCAATGAGGCAAACAAGTAGGCACCGGCTAACGATTTTTTTAAAGAAGAGGTAGTACATATACAGGCATATCCATCACAGATTATAAGGTTGTACATACACAGGGATATCCATCACAAATTATAAGGTTGAATATATATAGGCATATCAGTCACAGAGGTAGTACAGGCCCTTCAGTTGACTGTCATGCAGCACGAAAGAAAGGGGAAAAAACTGGATGAAAATGACTGACAGGGAGAGGGGATGAGAGGAAGAATAAAAGGAAGCATATTACTATTGAGAAGCCAGTTGACGGATAACACGCATAGTACGTGTGTACTACAAAGGTGGTGCTGTCATGTCAATCTCTTTCATTTTCTGATTGTCGGCGCGCTCAGTGGAGACAAGGTGAGCTACAAGTACTCAAGCACTGAAACATAAACACAGGCACCAGAATGTGTGACATGGCCCTCCTGCCACGGTGGTCGACTGATTGTGACACAAAGTGTTTTTTGCATATTTCTTCTTAACTCTTTGGATCCGGCGTTGATAGTATACTATCAACGCCCTATTATACCCTTGAGCCCGCGTTGCTTGTATACTATCAACGGATTTAAACATTTGCAGCGACACATTTAACGATGTAAGGGAGGTAAACTTTATATCATTGTAAAGCTCTATCATCGCCTGTTTCCCCTGCACTGTCTAAATGAGTTTCGGAAAAGTTTGGGCTTGCCAAACGAGATTTAAGTGTAGTGGGGGCTGGCCAGATCTGCTTCCGTTGTTCAAAATGGCTACACGCGGGAAGAGGACCTTGCGTCTCTCCGCGGCCCTTAGCGTTTTGGAAGAGCTAAATGAAAGCGATACCAGTAACGACAGTCACGAAAGTGTCAGACACAGATCTGGAAGACAGTCAGAGTCAAGAGTCTCGAGACACTGATTTGGAAGAGGAGAGTGGAAGCCAGAGACAAGATACCGAAGCGGAGGGAGGGGATGTCTAAGCAAATAACCGCGATCATACTGAAGATGCCGACACTAAAAACACCTCAATATGCGAACAGTTTGTGAACTTCAAGGGTGCAATTGTGTTTCATTTCACAGTGGAACCATTCACCAACAGATTCAAAGTGGAATACTCCTGATTACTGGATTTATTTACCTGTGGGAAGTGTACAAGCAGTGAAACCTTCTTTTGTACCAATTTTTTGTGTGTGCAAAAAATGACTATATTTGGCACCAAATAGTAAGTACAATTTAATATTTTTAACTAAAAGTAGTGTTTCCAGTGTGATGTGGAAGAATAGATCTTTCTAAATATGTAAAATATATTATGATGCGTTTGGTAGTTTTCAAGTAGTATTTGTTTTTAAAAAGTGTAAATCTGTGTCGCCCCCTGAGGTTACTACCTTGGGTTTAACCCTTCGGATCCAAAGAGTTAATGCCATACTGCTTTAAATACGTTTTCAGTCGCTTACAAGCTGTTTCTTGGGGCGTACCCCCCCCCCCCCGCACATCAGCCAGGTTACTAGCACCAGGATCAGCAGAGAGGAAGAGGTTGAGTTCGTAAGTCCAGAGTCGTTGTTGCGTGTGTATTCCACTATCGCACAAATAAACTGCCAGCATGTTCGCAGTCGTTCTAGCACCTTTATATATATATATATCCCCATCACACGCGAGAATTGTCAACGTATCATATCTTGATTTGCTTATTGTTGTTGCTCCCGTACAGTGTCTTGCTGCTGTTGTTGTCGCTGCTGTTGTTGGTGTTGCTCCTTCTCCGCGTTAGGAGGTTGGTGTTGGTGCTGTTGCACCCACCCTCTCCGCGTAAGGAGGTTGGTGTTTGTAGTTTTATTGTTACAAAGTAATCCTCTGTTTGTCTTTCTTTTTCCCGTTCGTCTCTCTATTCCTCCCACCTCCCTGTCTCTTTAACCCATCTCCTTAGTTTCTAGCTGTGCGTGTGTGCATATGTGTGCGTGCATAAATATGTTAGTTTGTGTGTGCGCGCTCTTTTCCTCCCCCCTCTCTCTCTCTATATATATATATATAGTATGTGTATATACATATCTATATACATATATACATCTAAATAAATTTTATTGCGTTTTTGATCGTGTTACGGTAAAACAAAGCTGGGTTATTGAATTGTTGGTTTTGTTACACTTCCTGAGACGACTTGAGCACTTGAAACAATGTTAAGAGATAGAAATATGTTCCAAGCTACCAGAATACGAGGACAGGGCGCCACCTGAGTTTCTTTGCAAACTATGTCACTAAGTTTTTAAAGGTATCACTCCCATGTGAAAGATACGCAATTTTCAGATTATATGGCCAAAAAACGCTTTGGGAGTTTGGGTTTGTGTTCTTTAATTTGTGGGGGTTGGGGGTGGGCAGGGGTGGGTTGGGTTGGGCAGGGGAGTGTTGGAAGTGTCAAAAAGATAATCGTGGTTCTCCTCTCAATTAAGCATGCCAGAAATTTCAGTTTGCTGGAATATTCTTTTCGACTGGTTTAAAAGAACTTTAAATACGTAACAGAAATGTAGACAAAACAGAGAAAGAGAACTAGGAAGAGAGATAAGCTGATTAATCTTTTACATTTTTGTGCAATTGAGAAATTATGAGGGAAATAAAGTGATAACCTAAAATGGTGGTCTGCTGACGAATAAGAATCTATACTTAACTATAAACACTTTTGCTTCTGATTATGAACTTTTATTTATATCCAAGTTGTCTACTGGTGAGGAATCTCACATCGATATTTTTGTCTGAAAAGTGTGTACCCCCAATCCCCACACACATTTCTCTCTCCCTTCCCTCCTCTGTGCCCCATCTCTCTCCGCTACGTCCCCTCTTCATTCTTTTCGTGAATTTGTATATTGGTGGGCGTTTGTTGCCGTTAACGTCCCGCCGCAAGCTAAGTACATACCAGGCTGGTGTTGCTAAGACACGTTTACATGCTGCCATTCTTGGGACTGGTATCACAACACAGGCTTCAGTCCCACCCAGTCACATCATACTGACACTGGGTCAACCAGTCCTAGTACTGCTCTCAAAAGTGCCAGGCGTCTGGCAGGGCAGCTACTAGACTGGCTATTTAAAGTCTTAGCTATAACTCGGCCGGGGCGCGAACCACTGATCTCCCGCCTCGGAAGACCACCGAGGCGGCAGTATGTGCATGCATGTGCTTGTATGTAGAGAATATTTTTATAGTCAAAGGAAAAGAAGTCACAAAAAGTTGACATTGTCTCTGATCCAGTCAAGGTAAAACTGAACTGATGTATACACTCCCGGCTTTCCGAGTTCTCCGCATCCATAGCCGAAAGAAACGACACCAATAATGGTGTGACGCTGTACTCCGCCTGTTCCCAGATTCGAAAAAAGTGGGCCACCAGAGTCCCCCTGCAAAATACATCAAAAACAGCAACGATTCCATTTTCTGGTTTCTCTGAGCAACCAGCAACAACCTTTCAAACATATTTGTGACACTTCGCTGCAACACATGTAAAACATTCAGATAATAATTTTTTTTAAACTTGTACTCACCTGCATTTGCAAATTATTTGATAAACTGAATAGCCCATAGAGATCAATTAACCTCAACTACATTTATAGGTTGCAATATGCATTTTAAATACGCAGACTTACTGGAGAGAAAAGCAAATAAGCTCAGCTTAAGATACATCTGTCCTTCCTGCCATAACAGTGGTCGTAAGGCCTTTTCGTTCAGTGCCTTTTACGTGCATAACAGCGACTGTCAGTTAAGTTACCTCTTCTTGTTTGTTGTTATTTGTTATCTGTTTGTGTTGTTCTGAAGAAGAAGCTATGCTCTGAAACGTTGACGTCCTGTCTAAGTCTCACTTGGCTAAGTTCTTTTTGTTGTTACCTTATATACCCCAAGCAGCTGTCAACCGTTTTCTTTTTTTTTCCTTTTTGCATTTATTTATTCAGATATATCTTTGCATGTAAACAGTAGGCAGAAACTGCCGTGCGTGCAAATCGATCCATAAACGCAGATGGCACAGTAGACAGAATCGCACAATTTAAAAAAATGCCTGCTATACGTAGGTCAACAAACCATTAACAAAATTATAAACTAAACCTCGCGTGTCTCTTCAGCTGCAGACTATTACAAAACACTTGTCACAATTGCATATCGAATATATAAAGCCGAATGTAAGTGTGGGGGTGGGGGTTGGGGGGAGTTTGTTTGTTATAGAAATGTGCAGGCGGGTTCCTTTCACTCGAAGATGGTCATAGGCCATATAAGACCCTGTACCTAGGCCTAAACAAACATTAAATAATAAATATGGCGATGGGTTTACAAGTTATGTACACAGCGATCAGCGTGCAAGGGAGCTCAGCACACAGTCTTTTCCCTTTCGCACGAAGTTCTTTCCCTTGCCTCGCTGAACAGCGTGACAAAGGTAGGGGTAGGAGTTAGGGGTGGGGGGTTAGTAAAGAAGGGGTGGGTGTTACAAAAGGGGTAGGGATGGGCGGGGTAAGAAACCCCCGGGCTGCACCGGGTCGCCACGCTAGCTGACTCCGTTAATGAAATGGATTTCATGAATATTGTGTTTATGTAACAACGATTTTTCTCACCTGACAAGAATCTTTTCCTTCGAAGTTCTTGCCGTGCGCACATATTGTCCCATCAGGCAAGGAGTAATTTTCCCCAGTACAAATGGCAGTATACAGGAACAGTCTCTGGCAATCCCTGTAGTCTAGAATACTCAGCTC
>SMGT01006413.1:2650-19340 GCA_004794575.1 Lanistes nyassanus
CAAAGTAGACGTAGAAGGATTTGTATATCTCCATGCTTTTGTGATACTAAAGAAACGAAAAGGGTTAAAAATATGCCTTGCATATTCCAGGATGAGAGAAACTGGTCAATGTAAACCGGAGGTAATTACTTTTACCTACATAGGAAGGCGCTCTCCCTCCTCCCAGACGAAAAAATTAAAAATACTCAAAACAAAGAAAAAGATCCGCGCGCACTCACACGCACACATATGCAACACACGGGCAGAGTACCACTCATCCCCACGCACGCACGCACGCAGGTACTCGGGAATGCACATAAACTAAAAAGATAGACAATAGGAGGAAAAGACATGCAATTACATTTTTTCAAAGATGAATAGTAAGCCGAACTGGAATTAGGTGTCATGCTTAAAAAATACGTGTATGTCAGTTTGTTTAATATAAATCCATAACAGAATTGTGTAAGTTAACCATTTACCTAGCCGGCACAAAAAGTCCTTTTTTAGTCAATAGAATTATTTTTTTCTTTCTCAGTATATCCAAATTTCCTGAGCTGCCAAGAAATCATTACGCTGTCGTTTATATAAGACGTTTTGTCTCTATTACACTTGCACTTAGGCTGGAGACTAATGTTTTGGGAGTTTCGACGAGTTTCTCCAGGTAAATTACATCGTTCAATTTTTAATTCAAAGTTTTTATAGTCTATGACTCTCTCTGTTAGCTAAACGTGATATATTTCGGCAGCTTTGTAAGAGGAGCGACTGAGTTCACTGGCGTCCTGAAGCGCCACGCTTGTGCACAAACTAGATTTGTGCAAAATCACTCGTCGAGAGCAAAAGCATCTGTGGACACAGCGAAGATGACAACAACGATAACGTGAGACTGTACAATACGCTTTATGCTAGATAACGTTGGCACCGCTCAGCCACCAAACATCTCAGTTATACTAGTGTCGGCAGATAGAAGAATGGGTCTACTGTGTTTAACGTCATCAATAAACACCCTTGATACTCAGACTCATTTTGATGATGATTAAGAGTTTTTAAAGAAGTTGCTAATACGTCCCAGGCTTAAACGAAAAATAAAGTCGTGAGTGAAGTCGCGGGCAGTGCAAATCCATTCCAAGTCATTTAACTGCATTTTTTCCATATATTTAATAGAAGCAAACTATGTCCCTGATCGACTGGGATCGGCAGGCCGGCATCTTAACCTACGCTATCCTACGATCGGGTCAGAGGTATGGCCCCGACAGCAGCCGCTATGTGTGTTAGATAAACCAGAACCTATCCAGAACCAACCCACGCGCGTTCCTCCACCTTGTATTTATTTGAAAAGAAATTCAGACAGTAAAATCACGGTCATTTCGGACAACACGTTTTGGAACCGCTATAAACCGAGGAAACGTTACTAGGACTAAAGCATCAAGTCGGCAACGAAGGCTTTATTATGATGAAGGGGTGGGGGGACATTTGGGAAATAGAAAGGTCAGAGAAGGTGCGTGCGCCGACCACAGTATCCGAACCCATGACCCTGTGTATTAGTAGCAAGCGCGTACGTCACACTTAGGGATGCTCCACGTGCAGCAGAATGAAAATGAACCTCAGCCCAGGGGAATAAGCTTTTCCCCACAACAACGAGCACAGCATGGCGTTCCAGCACAAGAAAGCGTGCAGCGCAGAGTCACAGAGGGAGACCCAGAAAAAAACTGTGCCAGAAGAAGAGAAATCCTATTACAGTACACATGACCTGAACTGGCAAAAACAAACAACAACGAAATCTTCGCTTTTATGTTCGTTTCATAAGTACTTCACCGGTGACCCTCCGAATCTTCTTGGAATGTGCATCCAACTTGCTGTCGCCTCCCCATCTCTCTTCGTTAGAGAGAGAGAGAGAGTGGGAGAGAGCAAGAGAGTGAGAGAGAGAGAGAGTGAGAAAGAGTCGGCCATTCATTTAGTGAGTACCACGCACCATGATGGCGCATGGATCTGAATGTGACGTCTGGCTGAACCAGAGAAATGTTTTGTTCTCATACTCTTCGTAGCATAATAAATACGTTTACTGTCAAGATCTACAACTGACTAAAATCACACACACATATTGTAAAGCTTATTATTATAATAGTAAATGTAAAAAAACGTGTTAAATGCTGGAATCCCTTTCTGGCACAAAACTGTGCATGGCGAACACCAGATCAAACCTATGGAGGACGCGCACAAAGTGATCTCCACAGCTGAAGGGCATGAAAGACTGAGAATCGTTCTTCAAACGACCCTGGAACCAGAACGTACCTCAGGAGATCTTGTCAGCTATGAGGTAATTAATTTAGTGTCTTGTTTGTAGTCACGCGATCTTCCGGCTCACACCGGATTATACACGTTCCAAAATTTTCTAAACACGTTTTACGACGAACGCGAATACCGAACACAAAGAAATTTCAGTCGACGGTTCCCCCAGCCACTCATGAACTGTCGCTTTTAGTGTTACTATATTTCTCTTGCTATTCCATGGCCGGGATATGCTGTTTACTGCAAAGGGACCCGAATGAGTGAGCCGAGTTCTCAGTGCTTCACCCACCAACCATCGATGCTTGCTTGTCACACAGAAGTCTAATTGCTTATTCGCAATCGTACCATAGCCCTACTTTTCCTTTGCCCTGTTGACTCCGATTAGCATCGAATTTTGAAGTTGCCTAGCAAGAGAGAGAAAAAGAGTTTGGTAAATAATTACAGTGTGTGCGTCACTGTGTTGTTTTCTTAGCTCTTATATCTCAGTCTTTGCAAGGAAGATCGTTCAACTTGAATAATAATGTTTAGGTGAACGCACAGTGCACTTCTGTCCCGTTTTTACTCTGAGGAAGTTAGAGACCTGTCTTTGCTACGCGCTACTCTAGTGTTTCAATCCCTGTTAATTCTGTCATGCTTCACCTGTTCTAAAAATTGAGAGATATCAGTGCAGTTACCGAACCTTTCATGTCGAGCCCTCATGGGGTTCTGAATGGATATCGGCAGTCATTTCTGAAACGGTCTTAAGAACGCCGAGTCTGTGTTCGCGGTAAGGTTGGCCCGGTTAAAAGCAGCCTTTTACTAAAATCAATAGAGTGGTGTTTCAGGTGCAATACTGGGTACGAATTGTCTTCCCCGGGGTGGTTACCCCATGTCTGTTCCTGTTTGGCGCTCCAACCAACCTCCTCTGCGCCGTAGTGTTCTACAAGCAGAGTTTAAGGGAGAGAATCAACGTTTGCCTGTTTGCTTTAGCCCTGACAGACACCATCGCACTGTCTGTGGATTTTCTTCTGGCCGCAGAACACATCTGGAGAACCTATGTCGCACCTTCAACGGCACTTTTGGAATGTTTAGTGGGTACGTAAGCTAGCATTTTCTTCTTTATACGAACGCTGTTTATTATAATTCTTATTAAAAAAGAACGGTATAGAATTGTCAAGTTATGTGACACCGTTAAGAAACGTTTCTGACAGCTATTTAGAGGTACGCAATTACTGGTCCCTGTCAGAATTTTCACCGACAAGACCATATTGCAACAAACACAAAAGAGTAGGTGTAATGGCAGAATGATGGCTTTTTGATAGTTTCCAGATAACTACTATTTCATTGTTTACTATGAAAAACACATGCGAAGAACAATCTCGCTAAATATTATTAAACAATTCACGTTCAAAGGTTCCACCTGCCTTTTCAAAACAAAATATAAAACTCCCGTTGGTAAACCGCATATAATCGGTACAATTGCGCGAGGGTGGGGGCTAGATAGAGTAGAGGTGTGGACTAACGTGAGGACTAACGTGTGGAAGGTTGCTGGTTCGAATCTAGGGTGGTTAGACAGTTAATAGGGTGCTATCCCCTTTTAGTTGAAAATCACAGCCAGACGGAAGCACTTTCTCTCCAAAGTTGCCTCCCCTACCAGTATTTTGCGCATGGAAAAGACGTCTGCCGGTGGGCATACAAAACATTGCAGACTAGAAATTCTATATACTTTTGTAGCTTGTCAGAATTTTCGTGTGCACGAGGCCTACACAAGCAAAGTGACACATAAAGAGAAAATTCACCGTACAAAGTAATAACAAACTTCAACAAGAGTCAACGCTGACTGCAGGACATCGGCAGCAAAGAATGCAGCACGACCGTTGGGGAGGCCCCAGCATCATGATCTGGGGTGGAGTTGGCCTCAACCGACTCGTGGACCCCGTCGTCTTCCAGAACATCGGCCCTGGACGAGGAAATGGCTTGACACCACAAGGCTATGTGGAGCAGGTGCCGAGGCCCACGTCGTGCCACACTTCCAGCAGCACGGCAACCTCACCTTTCAGCATGACAATGTCCGCCCACACACGGCAAGGCTCACCAAGGCCTTCCCGCAGCAGAACAACGTTCAGGTGATGCCTTGGCCCTCCATGAGCTCAGACCTCAACCCAATCGAGCACCTATGGGACCATCTGCAGAGAGAGCTGAACGCTGTACAGCCGAGACCGACAACACTTCGCCAGCTGGAGCAGGCCCTCAGGCAGATCTGTGCAAACATGCCTATGGTGGTGGTGAACGGTCTGGTGCGCTCCATGCCCACCAGGTGTCAGGGCGTTGTCGAAGGCAATGGGGTGGGGGGGGGGACACACCTGCTACTGACTTTCGACTCTGAATTCGGACGTTTGGGACATTCCAAACGCTTTCTCAACATGGCAGATAAACACATTGTGCAAAGACTCACTGTACCGATTTTCTCGAAAATTGATCGATTTAAAACGAATTAAAAGAAAACATTCAAATAAAATCACGAACTCCTTCCGCTTAGGTTTCCTTTGGTTTTCGGTATACATTAAAAGTCTCTGTAGGCCCTTGTGTACTGGCACACCTGTTTACAATTCCAACGATACAAGAGGATGTAGGCCGACAGAACTATGCTGGCAGATGACTCTACAGAATCTCCCTCGATGCACACGATAGCAATACACGTATCACAGTTTTATTTGTCATGCAAAACAGAATACGTGAAATTTTCCAACATCCCAAAGGCTAAAATTCTTAACTTTTGTTTACAAACGCAAAATTTCTCCAAGGTTCTAAAGATTATGCTCACGAAATAAACCAAAATGTGGAAAGGTTATATCGAAAAACCTAACAGCCTTCACCTTTCAACAATTACTAAGATGCTATTATTGTGCTTTTGCGGGATGGATGAGCTTTTCATGCGTTAGCAGGTTTGACTGGCTTCGGAATTTTTGCGTCTGCATGCTGAGAGACGATAATATTGCGATTTTGATGCCTGACCTTTCCATGGACGTGCAGGTTTGACCGGCTTTGTATTTGCCTCCCAGTTCCTGTCGTGCGTGATCGCGTGTGAGCGGTGTTTCTGTGTGGTCAGCCCCTTCAAGGCGCAGAAGTACCTCAAGACCTCCACCATGGCTGTTATCGTTGTCGTCTCCTGCATCATCATCGTGGGAGGCCTGTGCGTCGTGGCAGGCTACAAGCACACCACTGTTTACGTGTTCGACCCCGTGACCAACCAGACAGTCAGGGCCTCTGGGTTTACAAAGTATGCGACACGTAAACAAGGATTTAGATAGAAAATATTAGTGTCGGAGGATAGAAAAGCCTCATTTCTTTTATTAAAGTTTCTTTATTTTCTTGTATATCAGTTTGTTGAATTTCCCTGTGGGCCAGGAATAAACGTAAACAGAAGAATTAACGGTTTTGTTCATAAAAGTTACTTTGTGGGTATTCGTCTAGTTATTGTTAAATACATGTTTATTTGAACAATTGTTTTATAAAAGCTGAAGACTGGCAAATTCGGGCGAAACAGACTGACATTTGATTTAGGGACGCAAGCAGGAGAAATGATGGCTATGATGGGAGAAGGCTGAAAGTTTTTGCTGCCGATCGACATTTTCGCCACACAATACCGAAAAATAGATTGATACAAAAATGCAAGTTGATAAGTCATAAATGTAGTCCACAACATTTTCCACAGATATTTGTTGTAAAAATGAACGGATGATTCTATGAAGTACTGAATAGTCCAAAGTTTGCATGGACTTTGTTTCGAACCAAATGTTCGTTACCAAGCATCATTCAATTATTTCAACTTCGTTTCAGATTTTACCTTGATCACAAGCAAGTTTTCGATCCGATTGACATCTTCGTATATTAAACTGCCTTTCCTGTCTTCGTACTGGTCGTCATAATCTGTGCGACTTCAGTCACTGTGATTAAAATCTTCAGTGCGGTTTCATGGCGCAAGAGTATAGCCCCTGCAGTTACGACAGCACGTACCTCTTCTTCCAAACCAGAACTGGAGATGTCAAGCAGGGAGATAACTCTGACCAAGATGCTGATCGCGACTTCTGTCCTTTTCATCACCTGTTTGCTGCCTAACGTCATGTATCAGATCACTCATTTTGTTTGCGCTGATTTCAACTACGCTGGTCGCTTCAGTAACTTGAGTTCCCTGACCTGGGAAATAGTCGTGCTTTGTCGTATAACAAACCGGTCTGTGAACTTTATCGTGTATTATCTAATGGGGTCTAGGTTCCGAGCTACGCTTCGCGAAATGTGCTTCTGTTGCGGAGGTGTTAAAGGACGGGCTGTGGAGTCAAGTGATGGAGTTAAATCTTCGCGAGTATCAGATCGTTCTGATGCTTTTTAGGGAAAGACCATGCTGTGAGGCAAGTTTATTTCCTCTCTTCATTAGTCCAACTAGTTTTCATGAAAACCCGCTAAAATTATAGGCTACAGCTTAATATTTCGTAAATTTACAGAATGGCGGTAAATGGCGATTTTGTTCTTTACAGAATGGCGGTAATTTGAAGCAACCAAGATTGATGACAAAAAGGGAACTGGACAAACGTAGCTGCTATGCTATAAAACCAACTCCAACAATGTCAGGTGCATCCTAAAAATAGAGCGAAGAAGTTGAGACGAGTAATGGCAGAGGTGTGTAAGATGAGGTTTTTGTTTGCCTCTATTCCGTTACAGTACGATGTATGTATGTATGTATGTATGTATGTATGTATGTATGTATGTATGTATGTATGTATGTATGTATATGTGTGTGTATGGATGGATGGATGTTTGTATGAATACGTAATACGTACTTATGTATGCAGATGTATGTAGGTCTGTATGTATGTAGGTATGTATTTACTTTTAGCTCCCATGGTGAGTTAAAACTAGAATTCGTTTAGTGTTTGTTTTTTTTTTAAATGTAATTTTACTTTATTTTGATTTTATTGTCAGGTATATGTTTTAATGGGTCGGACACATAAAGCGCGTTCACCTTTTTTGACGTGGCGCCGTGCTTTTTAATGTACTAATTCCTAATTTTATTATTACCCTTTCTGCGATGGGTATTATGAGGGATGGTGTCAACGTTGCTGGACACCGTTTGGACTCCCAGATTTTCTGGCAATATGTGGTAAGCACACACACAGAGAAAACCTTGCCAGTAATTTATAGATTTAAAAATTACAAGTATAAAGCAAAACGCCTTTAGAAGGATGAATTTACCTTGTTGTGAGTAAAAGCTGGAAAAATCTACTTCAAGACCGCTATGAATACTGCTGGTCATGTGTAGGCAGGGATTTTCTTTCTTTTGCAAGATCTCTTCACTGGATGTCTATAAAAGTGTTTTGAAATTATGGGCTAGACTTCGAGCCTCTGGGTAGTCCTGCAGAAATCAGCTATGATTTGCTGGGTACACAGCATTTGTTACTTGCCATTATGGAGGTCGAATGCGCGTTGAACAAATTGGATGATGCGCAATTATGTTTTTAAAAAAGTGAACGACACGAAGCGAAAATCGAAGAAACTTTTATTTATGAAGAAACTTTATTTCAAATAAATATTGTAATAAGAAATAAGAACAAGAACAGCAAGACCTCACTGACTCAGTTTAAGATAGCTATATCGTTTTCATAAGAAATCAAAGTTAACGACAACTGATTAATGTGGTTTCGAAGTCGATGTGTACGCATAGATGAACAAGCTATTTACGACATGACCTTTTAAACGACTAATCTGCTAAGCGCTTTTTTTTTAAACCCCGGACACACTACCACCAAAGACTTCTAGGTCTTTCCTGCCACATCAAACGAACACGAGATGAGTGAGCGAGATAGAAATATAAATTAAATTTCTTATCATACGGGTCTCAGAATGGCACACAGCTCAGTGGGTGACATGATAGCCGAAAGTGTTTTTGACTGTAACTGTTGCTGCATGATCGGAGGGATTTAAATGAAAATATTTATGTTAAAGATCTTCCGCCATCCTTCTCAGGAAGTACTCATTCTCACTGTTGTGTTATCAGTTCCGGAAGGTCGCACTCCACATTATCTAGTTTATAAGATTCCGACTATATATATATATACTAGCCAGGGGACCCAGCGCTGCCCGGGGTTTTCTTACCCCGCCCACCCCTACCCCTTCTGTAACCCCTAGCCCTACCCCTTTACTACCTTCCCCACCCTTAACCCCTTCCCTAACCCCTACCATTGCCTGCCGTCTCCCTGTTGTTAGGCAAGGGAAAGTACATTTCGTACGAAAGGGAAAAGACTGGTGATCTCCCTTGCACGCTGATCTCTGTGTACATGACTTATTAAGGGCGTCGTCATATTTATTTCATTTTTGTTTAGGCCTAGGTACAGGCTCAAAATATGGCCTAGGACCATCTGTGCCTGAAAAGGAACCAGCTTGCCGAATTTGGTGTGGATCGGGTCAGGCGTGCGGATTTGTATCACGCACGCACGCGCACACTTTCCGATTTATATATTAGATGTGCGTTTGCGTGCGTGCGTGCGTGCGTGCATGCGTGTGTGTGTGTGTGTGTGTGTGTGTGTGTGTGTGTGTAACAATCTGTAAAATAATTAACGCGTCATTTCCCATGGCAGTGAAATAATATTAATGAGAGCGATATATATATATATAAGAGCGCGACGGCAAGGTGACGTTTCTCAAAACTTTATTTACTTAAGACATGTGTTTGGAAAGCGCTCTTGCCTCTTTGTTCTACGTTCGGCTCTGCTTGTATGACTTCTCTGTACTGCTGTCTGCCTGCGTGCGTCTGAATGTCTATATTGTAAAGAAGACAATATATATATATATATTGCGCGTAACAACATGGGTAACAAGTGCATGTTAGCACGTTCGTCAAGTGCTATCGCGAGCGCATTTTAAAAATGGGCATTTGTTCTGTGATCCCGCCCCGGCCCCCCGCTGTCCGTGACAGTAACTTCATCAACGTGTAAGCATTACAGTTTCGTATTAAATTAACAGAGAACAATCATAATTCATACAGTGTCTGACACACAAGTGAGTAATAAATTAAATTTATGGTGTCGCTATACCGTCTGCTCGTTTTTGTTTGTTGTAGCTGCACCGGTCTCGTCACGTCGGCTGTGCAAGGCTTGATGTAACGTTTAAAAGGATGGTTTCTGGTCACTCTAACCAGAAGTGCAAGATGTAGTCTGGAATGTCAAGATTCGGCGAGCTGGGAAACGCTGTTGGTCACGATGTTTGGAAAATTAGTTTGCCAAAACCGAAGAAAGCGCGTTTTTTGTGTAAGCTGCACACGGAGAATTGGAAGCCTTCTAAGTAAATCGAAGTCAGTGAAGTGTAGCGGGATTTTTTCAGGGGGGAGGGGGAGGGGAAGAGAGCGAGGAGGCCCCATAACCAGGCCCACTTACTGGCGAAAACAAAAACAGGTTTGCCGTGGCTATACATGGCATCTTTACGCATGGTATCGGAATTCTAACAGTTTTCAAAAGAAAAAAAAACGCGTGTTAGCGACTGGTTAGAAGGACGAACTTTCTGAATTATAAAAGCTATCCATGACCATCAGGTTAGAAAGTGATCCTGCGCTCATACCTTTGTGATTATGCTCTTAGACAACGAACACTTCTCAGCCGGAAGATTGCGCAAAAAAAAAAAGAACTGCTGTGTACGGAACACAGGAGCGTTATATCGCTGGACGACACATTGTTCAAACAACACTTAACACCTAGGCGAACTCATCCGTTAAAGGATGAATTCATAGATATTGATATTGTGAGTCTTGTCAGCCACAAATTTCAAGCAGTATCGGTACTATTTCCATGCAATCCACGTTTTAGTTTCGGTAAATAATGGTACACGGACGTCGCCGTGTTGAGGTACTCTTTCGCGAATGAAAGCAAAATATCGCTGCTGTCGTCTGGTCTGGTGACGTCAGTTCCCCAGAAGCATTCAACATGCCACAGTACTAATCGTTCGGCTGTTTCAACGAACAGTGGAAATCGTTTAATGTAGACGAAGCCACAAGAGCTTTTTTGGGATTATGAATCCAGCAAAATAAAAGATTTGTATACACTATGTAAAAAGCTGCTTGAAAATTTAAAGAACGCCAAGTTGGCTCGTCGTGCGTAAGAGTATGGCACAAATCGCACCTCGTGTGCGAGGACCATTTTACGAGGGAGTAGTTTGAAGGCACCTACGAAAATGATGTGGCTGCTTCGCTTGGCTTCAAGACTTTTAAGAAAAAGTTAAAGAAAGGAGCCATTCCGAGAATTATCAATACAAAGTGTGCCAATAAAAAAGGCATTGCAGTAAGGCAAGACCGGACGGAAGCTGAGCCTGAGAGAGAGAGAGAACAGACGATTACAGCTGAGAGTGAAAAGACAGACAGCGCGGGTAAAATAAAAAAATTCCACATTTTTACTGCTAAACAACTAATGGTAATGATATAAAATATTACAGTTTTTTAAATCGAGATATAATTTGTATGAAGTGTTATTTATTTTATATAAGTAAATATAGAATGTATGTATGTATTGGGGCTTAACGCCGTGTCAGCAACTAGGGCTATATCACGCGGTACACAAGAGGTAAAACAGTGGTAAGGAATAGGAGGGTAAGGGAGAGAGGACGGAGAACGGGTTACTCATTAAAACCAAAAGGAGGAAAAAATGGCACAGAAGTAAGCTTAAATGCGGAAATAAAAGCCGATGGCACGTAAAAAGGTGAGTATCGCAGAAGGAGGAATTGACCGAAAAAGTGCAGGGAATGAAGGGGCAGAAAAATGACGCAGACAAGTAAATGTAGAAATACTTAAATAGGTATATACAAATAATGGATACAATATGGTTGATTTTTTAAAATATGCAATATGTATGGCCTACAAGGCCTTTATAGCAATACAAAGTACTTGGTATCGGTACTTTCCGTGTTTTGTAGTTCTTCCTCCGTGTGTTCTGGGTCATAAGTGTAAGCTACAACTCCCAGATCCATAACGGAAATAATCTTGCGAATGTTCGCGATGTCACTAACAAAAGCGTCTTCCCGATAACTGTGACGATGGTGCTTTGAGCGCTGTCGGCTGCGGGCTGCAGTAGCTTTCTCCCTGCCCGGGTAACTGACGTCACTCATCATGGCAACATGGCGGCTTCCATGTAAGGCCGATGAGCAGCATTAAAAACTGGGTTGTAAGTGAACAGTTCTTTTGTAGCTTGAAATTTAGGGTTAAAAAGATTCACAACATCAATATTCATTAATTCAAGACTTCTAAGGTTAAGTTTTCCTTTAAGCTCTCACCTCGTTGCGCATACACACGCACACAGTCATCCGCACGCACACAAGTGTCTGCACACGCTCTCTGGTACATACTCGTACATGCAAGCACGCATGCGAACGTGCGCGCGCAGATACACAAACCTACAAGGTCATACAGCAGAAATGGTTAAGATATCTGTCCAGACAATTGGTTACAACACTGAGGACAGCTTTGCGTATTTCCGATGTTAAAGCAGCTTAGGCCCAGGGGATAATTAAGTTAGACTAAGCGTTCGATGTCATTACAACTTTAAAAGTCGATTAAATATCGGATCAATAAACTAATAGAAGAAAGGATTTGGCAGTGCTAATGTGTTGACGAGGAAAATTAGGTACAGCGATTAGCCTAAGTTGTTTAGAAGAGACAAACCAAAATAATACCATCTTGTCATGGAGGTGGATTATTCCAAAATCAGGCCAATCACGTAAAATGTCAGTCAAGGTATTAAACCTTACACAATCCCCTTACAAACAAAACAGTTTACGCTGGGGTAGTCTCGAACCTTCCAAAGGTGCAGAACAGAGAAGTCGACTGTCACGTGATTGACGGATCGGAAGCCACCAGTGTAGCGCCATGGTGGTCGCTAATCAACAATGCCAGTAACGACTAAAATGATTTATGTTCTATAGAGCGTCAGTGTTGGGCACTGATGGACTTGGGTAGTAAACGTCGAATAACCGCACAGTGACAGGCAAAAAGTCATATTTATCTGATAGAAAATGTAATTCACGTTATCTGTTATTTTAGAATTTTAGCACTGAATCCTTGTTTTGGCAACTACATTTTTGGTTTGGGAAAATCAGAAAATTCCCATCAGGATGCAGAGACCAATCATCCACCAGATACACAGGTATCTAGAGTTCCTGGTACTTCAACCCCTAGTATTTAAAGAAACGTAACTCTTAAGATTACACAAAATTATTTCTCTTTAGATCTCTTTCGTTTATTGTTCTCTCCGATTAGAAAGAACATATTTGAAAACCCAACGCACGCGTTCAGCAAAAATCAAATCAAATATATTTATTTGTTTCTAATAAGTTCTTCAGACTATATATTTCCAATCTGCAGGAAACCAAGGATTTCTCGAAATATAGTTGAAAATGTAAAAACAGTATGTTAAATGTACACAAAAGATGCCTGAACTGCGTTAGACTCATAGTTATCACTGGTATATATGATGACTGTTATTATTCTGAAGATTTCAATGACAAAATTACATATTCCCCAACCAAAGAAGAATTTTGAAGTGCAAAGCAAATGTCACATACTGGCGAATCCTCACACGCATGCACACACTGTCATACACGCACGCACACACACTCTGTCATAAACATTTTAAACACAATCAGGTAGCAGGGTAGAAAAAAAACTATTAGGACTTTAATAATAAACAGGAACCCTATTTTCTGCATAAAAGTAACATTAATTTTATTTGCAGTAAGCAAACGCTGGGTCGAAAAATGCAATCGAATTTATTTATCTTGTACTTTCTTGCAGTATTATTCGTATCCTCAAATACTTACCTACACCCTCTCATCAACACATGCGCAATTAATAAATTCTTGCTGAAAATATTATCGAGAAAAGTCAAAACCTTTTTAAACAAGAGTATCCCAGACCAATCGATACAAACTTTTTCCCTTAGGCGTAAGATGTTATCGTGGAATAATATTAACATTCATAGAAACTCCATGGACGCGTTATCGCTATAAAGATTTATATTTTCTTAACAGCATTCACTCGCATGTTTACTCTCTTGGCATAAGATAAACGAAACAGATGTGAAAAGAATGGTAAAATATGGACTTGAATCCACTGCAAAGCCACTGTAGCGAAAAGTCAAAAGTGCGAGGACAAGAGCCAACTTTTTCCAGTTGCTAAAGCCGTTTTACACCACTCAGTGTGAACGAAACAGTGTAAGAAAGTAAATAATAGTTTCCCAGAAAGAACTCTCTCCTTTTTAAGATAGGGTTCGAGAATGTTTTTCTTCAATATTCAACGAACTATACAGAAATATGAGTTCGCTTAAAAGAAGGTCGAATTTATCATAGCTACGTCACATTCTTTCTTATAAATAGTTGGATTAATGTTCTATTACCAATTTTACAATTTTACAATCTCTAGCATTCGGTTCTGTATCTGTGTTTGCTCTGTATTACCGCACGGTATCTACAGTCCTACAATTATTCAGATTATAGCAGTATAACACCTAGGGTGTTCCTGCCTGGGTTAATAATTGCAGACCTTGTAATTGCTCGTTTCTTTATCGACAGTTTCTCTGCCCGTTCTAACTAGTATTTTCCAGTTCGTTCTTTCGAAGTCAAGGTAAAGTGTGGGACTTAAATTGGGCGAATTGTTACACAGCAGATGAAGAGCTGGTGTTAATGATCAATTTCCACTATCGCTGGTATGAAAGTGTAGAATGGCGCTCATCATTTCTCACACCACATCGACAGTCACTACAGAGCGACTGAAACTTACCTTCAGTGTCTCCTCAGAAGTGTTCGAGGTCCAGGTGCCAGCGGGATGCCTGCTTGGCCGGTCAGATGGATACAAAGCTTGGGACAACCCTGGTGACCTCATCAGTCACAAGGTACACGAATGCCAGACGTTGAAAAGTGTGTAAAAGATTCTTTGCATCCGTTTAATTAGAACCAGCAAGTTATAGGAGGGTTTTCCCCGGTAATTAAACAAAATTCTCTAACAATCCAAGAAACCACGGCGATTTTTCAGGCAATGATAACAACATGAATATGAACAATGGTTTTGGTGTAAAAGGCCAGAAACACATGAGAATCACTATGGCATTTTTTTCTAACAGACTGAGTTCTGGATAAGGAGTCTTCTGTCCTCCACATTAACTCCACTTCTGTTCCTCTTCGGATTCCCAGCCAACATCCTCAATCTCGCTGTCTTCTGTCGACAAGGACTTGCAGAGAGAATCAACCTGTGCCTCTTCACTCTGTCGTTTGCAGACCTCGTGGCCCTGACTGTGCAGTTTCTACTGAACATAGAAGTGGCTTATAGGAACTTATTTAACGTCGAATCAAGTTTCTTCATACAATATTTAGTGGGTGGGCACAACACGTTCGTTTTCTCATGTTTGCAACTGAATATAGCTTATGGTAATCTGATTTTTTCGATACAATTAAAATGCACAAAAATTATGTCTAAAGATAAATTAAAATTATGCGAGACAGAAAGACCAACATTTTTGCGTTGTGGGACGTTCAACAGGTTTGACCGGGTTCATGTGGGTCTCCCAGTTCCTGACATGCGTGATCGCGAGCGAGCGGTGCTTCTGTGTGTTCAGTCCCTTAAAGGCGCAGAAGTACCTCAAGACCTCCAACATGGCGGTGTTCATCGTTGTGACAAGTCTTCTTCTGGTGGGTGGTATAACTTTAACTGCCGGCTTCGCGTTTACGTTCAGCTGTGTGTTTGATCCTCTCACCAACCAGACTAGCAAAGTGCAGACCTTCACCAGGTGAGTACAGTCCTACAAATCTCTCTTTAACTTATGTTAAGAGATAATGGAAATTGCTCACATAGATAAGCTGGATAGATAAGGGAGAGGACAGATGCCACATGGAGAAGAAAGTAAGTGCGCCAGCCACGGTATCCGAAACTAAGACCTTCCGTAACGGTGGAAAACATGCAGTCAGTCTATCCTAAGCTCGCCACTCAGTAGCAGCAGACAACAGAAAGAAAAGACAAAGTAACAAGAAAATGCGTATGTGGTGATGGTTTTATGGGTGATGTTATGGTGTTAATGCAGGAATGCTCTATACAATCTTGACGATTTAATTTACGTGTCTCCTTTACAGTTTCTACCTGGAAAACAAATTCGCCTTCCAGATCATCGACGTTTTGATATACTCTGTTCTGTTCACAATCGTTCTGCTGTTCGTCATGATCATCACAACAGTCCTCACGATCATGAAACTGTACCAAGCCGCCCGCTGGCGCCAACGACACGGAGCAGGATTATCTAGAACCGCGAATGAGTTGACAGAAACGACGAAGGATCCTTCGCGTCCTTCAAGGAAAGAAGAGGCGATAACTAAAATGCTTGTTGCTGTATCCCTCTTGTTTATCTTCTGTCTTTCTCCGGTTGTCATGGTGCAGATCGCAGTTTACCTTGAGAAAGAACTGAGCTATTCAGGTCGTTACTATAACACAATTTCCGTTCTTTGGGAAATCATAGTCCAGCTCCGTATGGTCAGCTGCGCCCTGAATTTTATCGTTTATTACCGTATGGGATCTCGGTTTCGCAACACGCTTAAAGAAATACTGCAATGCAAGTAATGGTATCGCAGTTATATTGGTGCTAGGAATCACAAATACCTATTGATAGAATAAGTTCCTCGTCACAAAGTGAGTTCTGAATATTTGTTTACCATCTTAAGTTCTCAGCGGACCTCTGAGGAGCTAGCGAGGTCGAAAAATATGAGTCCGACATTGGATAACTTTGGCTTCACAGATCTGCAGCTTTCTGCTGTCAGTGAGAAAAAGAATGCCTTGTAAGTGATACGCTATGAATGTAATGCCTTATCAGAACAGTATGGTCTGTATATTTCATCGAATTCCTTCTTAAAAATCTATTTTTTTATTAGCTTGAGAGTTCAATCACAACACGGCCTGTGCGCTGTACAACAGTCTTGCTGACTGATACGCTTGTTAAAAAAAGCCTCATCATAAGGTGACTTGTACATGAAAACGTTTTATCTGCATAAATCGGAAGCTGAAACCGTGTCATATATGAGAAATAGGACAATGGGATCGGATGTGAATGACTGTTATCCCAGCATTTCAAGGACGAAATGCAATTAATATTTTAATATTTTCGTCAGTTTCTGCCGCCCAGAGCTGCCATGCCGTCCTACTCCTGTTTCTATCCCTGCCATCTCTGCTGGATTCTTGCCAAGTTCAGCTTACCATCTTAGGTTTCCAGCGGACCTCCGAGGAGCTAGCGAGGTCGAAAGATATGACTCCGACATTGGATAAGTTTGGCTTCACAGATCTGCATATGTGATACGTTATGAGTGTAATGCCTTATCAGAATAATGGTATGGTCTGCATATTTGAATGAGTTACTTCTTAAAATTCTGTTTAAAAAAA
>SMGT01006413.1:28192-41204 GCA_004794575.1 Lanistes nyassanus
TTAAAATTATGCGAGACAGAAAGACCAACATTTTTGCGTTGTGGGACGTTCAACAGGTTTGACCGGGTTCATGTGGGTCTCCCAGTTCCTGACATGCGTGATCGCGAGCGAGCGATGCTTCTGTGTGTTCAGTCCCTTAAAGGCGCAGAAGTACCTCAAGACCTCCAACATGGCGGTGTTCATCGTTGTGACAAGTCTTCTTCTGGTGGGCGGTATAACTTTAACTGCCGGCTTCGCGTTTACGTTCAGCTGTGTGTTTGATCCTCTCACCAACCAGACTAGCAAAGTGCAGACCTTCACCAGGTGAGTACAGTCCTACAAATCTCTCTTTACCTTATGTTAGGAGATAATGGAACTGCTCACATAGATAAGCCGGGGGCAGGGGGATAAGGGGATAAGGGAGAGGACAGATGCCACATGGAGAAGAAAGTAAGTGCGCCAGCCACGGTATCCGAACGTAAGACCTTCCGTAACGGTGGAAAACATGCAGTCAGTCTATCCTAAGCTCGCCACTCAGTAGCAGCAGACAACAGAAAGAAAAGACAAAGTAACAAGAAAATGCGTATGTGGTGATGGTTTTATGGGTGATGTTATGGTGTTAATGCAGGAATGCTCTATACAATCTTGACGATTTAATTTACGTGTCTCCTTTACAGTTTCTACCTGGAAAACAAATTCGCCTTCCAGATCATCGACGTTTTGATATACTCTGTTCTGTTCACAATCGTTCTGCTGTTCGTCATGATCATCACAACAGTCCTCACGATCATCAAACTGTACCAAGCTGCCCGCTGGCGTCAACAAAACGGAGCAGGATTATCTAGAACCGCGAATGAGTTGACAGAAACGACGAAGGATCCTTCGCGTCTTTCAAGGAAAGAAGAGGCGATTACTAAAATGCTTGTTGCTGTATCCCTCTTGTTTATCTTCTGTCTTTCTCCGGTTGTCATGGTGCAGATCGCAGTTTACCTTGAGAAAGAACTGAGCTATTCAGGTCGTTACTATAACACAATTTCCGTTCTTTGGGAAATCATAGGCCAGCTCCGTATGGTCAGCTGCTCCTTGAACTTTATCGTTTATTACCGTATGGGATCTCGGTTTCGCAACACGCTTAAAGAAATACTGCGATGCAAGTAATGATAACGCATTTATATTGTTGCTAGGAATCACAAATACCTATTGACAGAATAAGTTCCTCATCACAAAGTGGCTTGTGAATGAATACGTTTTATCTGCGTAAATCGGAAGCTGAAAGCGTGTCATATACTCAGGATACTAAATAGGACAAGGGGATCCGATGTAAATGACTGTTATCCTAGCATCTGAAGGACGAAATACACTTGATATATTCGGAGCTGTTATGCCGTCCTACTCTTGCTTCTATCTCTGGCATCTCTGCTGGGTTAATTCTTGTCAAGTTCAGCTTACCATCTTAGGTTCTCAGAGGACCTCCGAGGAGCTACCGAGGTCGAAAGATATGACTCCGACATTGGATAAGTTTGGCTTCACAGATCTGCAGCTTTCTGCTGTTAGTGAGAAAAAGAATGCGCTATAAGTGATATTCGATAGAATTACTTCTTAAAAAACTTTTTTTTTTATCCGCGTGAAAGTTCAGCCACAACATGGCCTGTACAACAGTCTTGCCGTCTGGTAGGCCGGATAACTAAGAATTTTTTTTATTAAGCTGACAATATGTATGGTACATTATCTCCGTAGCTGATGACGGTGAATAAATGTACAATTTTGACTAAACATGTCACGACATCCACTGTACAACACTCGCTTTACTAAAATCAGAGAGGTTACAGTAAATATCAGCCATCGTTCTTGCTGCTTTTGTTTAAAAGAAGTCTGATGCCTTCACTTTTGGAAAGTTAAAATGCTGTTATTACATGAGACCTAAAGTCATGTCAAGCGACGTTACGTAAGTTTATGGTATTCTGCAGGATGTTAAAACTGTTTAGCTTTTTTCACGTGCAGACTTTAAATTACTCAATTTGCTTCAGAAAGTTCACTGTCAGTGTTCGAAAGAGTTTACATAGCTCACTGCTATTTCCAGTGTTATTATCTGAAAGTGGAAAAAGACGAACACATATTATAACCTACAAACCGAAATTCTTTACTAGAAATTAGCTACTGATGCATGGAGGCACATATACGTCTAGCCTCATTTTTTTATAATTATAATTCTTTTTACTATTATACTTTGTTTACTTCAGGAGCTAAAACGTGCAAACACAAAATTGAACGAGCTGTAAAAATAAGCCTGGGATGTTTTACGTAACCTTTCCCTTTCTTTCCTTCTTTTTCCATCCCTGCCTTTTTTCTTTCTTGCTTTTACTCTGTTAAATGTCGACAGATATATCGATAACTACTACACTGGCGACGAAGGAAATAATCGCAATAACGACCACCAGCGGTAGCACAACGATCACGACAACGACCACGACCACGAGAACGACCATAATGACTAAGACAACAACGACAACAACCACGACAATCACGACTGACTCCTCTTCTCTCTATTCCATATTAATGATAACGACGATCAGTCTGTTATTGGTGACAACGTAAAGAACGCAAATGACAATAGTGGAATGACAACGAGAAGATCCATTTGTTTATAACCACACCAGCGATGGCCCCCACCACCAGCTTGATTAACGACACAACGACGAGCACGACACAAACGCTAATGTCTTTAGCACTTTTATGGCACCAGGGGCCAGTTGCACGGCTTTGGCGTAAACCTTTAGTCCAGGCGTAAGAATGGACTAGCATAAAATGTCGATTGCACGGCTACTGACTGAGGGAAGTTTAGTCCGAAAAACTGACGTCAGTTTAGACCAACCGGGGAGGAGGCGTACGGGCGGACTAAGTTTGGCCACTGAAACGGCGTCTGTAGAAACGTGTGGCAACAATTCCGAACAATACAACCAGCGACTGGAATCCCCACTCCTAATCCTTAACACCCCCCTAACACCCACTCTCAACTACCCCCCCCCCAAAAAAAAAACCAACCTAAGCCTCACCCCCTTCTGCTATCGTCCATTCCCACCCCCTCCCAGACGCCGTCAGGGATGCCGTCTGCCGCGTGCCCCAGTTCGGTTGACGACCTCCCGATCACGTGTCGCATGCTTTACACGGCTGTTGTGACGTCACCCTTGTTCCAGTTGCAAAAAAAAACCAAACCAAACAAACAAACAAACAAAAAACCCCCAAAACTCGGAGTGGATGTCACCACGAAACCAATAAGCGATATACTGGCTTCTTAGTCCGACAGACGTGGCTTGTCTTCCCTTAGGAGCAAAGCAGCCGGCGTATTTCATGGCGTACGTAGTCTGGACTAAGAGGCTTAGTCGGGCGTAGGGTGGGCGTAGGTTGGGCTAAAGCCATGCAACTGGCTCCTGATCAGTTTCATCGCGGAACAGGATCATACTTTGTACATCTCACACCATTCAGGCCCACTTACGATTCGCAGATACCCGAAAAACTATCTTTCTCTCTCTCACAGATATAAACACAAAACGCGCAGATGTATAAAATTAAAAGATTTCGCCACCCATCGGCTGTGTCTGACATATGATGTTAACTATCGTCTGTGATAGGAACCGACCACCCAGCCCTTTTGGTAAAATACTCAAATTTTGTCTAGCTCTGAAATACTGTCTTTAGGATGGAAATGTTGCCCCCGCCCCCTCCATTCAATTTGCTTCGGGCATTTTGAAGACTCGAAGAGTTCTGCCGGCACTCTGCTTGTTAGTTGTTAGGAACGCTACAGACGAGGGCAGAAATTGAAGTATACTTTCTATTCGTCATCCAGGCGTGAAGGTCACACTAGTTGGCAGAGCTGGGCAGTTTCTACACGGGTACTCAGAAAATGCGTGCCTAGCTAACTACACCCACTGTAGCTTCGGGAGGCCTTCTGACTTAACATTCGTTGGACGTGTCACCCGGGGTGGCTTGCATGGGTGTCGCATCTCCTGTTCACGCGTAAAGGCGCTCTTAAAATACAGGAGGAATGGTTTTTTTCACGACCGCTTTTACGACTGAAGTGCAGATACCAACGTTACCTTGATCTGTGACACAGAAGCAAGCACATGAAAAAAAGGGCTGTAGGATATATCTATCTGGTACGCTCTAGCTTTTGTTTCGTTTTTCTTGCCATAGCAATTTTCTTTTTTTTTGCCAGCTTTAATCTTTTTTTTAAAGCTGAAGAGATTAAAATAATAATCAGAAGAAAATCAAGATGGGACTTATTCGATCCATACATTAATCAAGATGAACATCATACCCGTGCTAACAACACCTTGTAGGAACACTGTCGATCGTGACCACTACACACTGTACCATTCTCTATAAACTACATTTAGAAGAATATTTTAATATTTACTGAACCCTCAACGATCTATCAAGACCAAGGCGAAGGCGTCTTTGTAGTATTGACTTGCGAACTGCTAATATTTAAGAAGCGGGTTGGTAGAAAGAGCTGAGCAGAAGAGACTGGTGGATATTCTTCATCACACAAAACTGAAAAGTCGATGTCCCACATTCTCGTTGACTAGCTGGGCGAAACCTCTGTCTATAACTGTAGAAAAGATAAAAAGCGGAAGAAGTAAAACTTGAACACTCCTCTTCCTCCTTATCATCATCTTCTATCCTGTAGCCTTGGAGACCGCTGGGCGCCACTGACGACTTGGCATGCAGCTTCCTCCATTTCTCTCTGTCCTCTGTCTGTCTGTGGGTTCCTGCAAGCCTTAGATCAGTCTGCTTTTGGATGTTGTTTTTCCTATTGCTTCCTGTCTGCCTCTTCTCCCTCCCTGTACTGTACCACCTGGCTGCTTAGAGATACAGTACTGCTGGAGTTTTCATACAGTACTTCAGTGACTTCCGCTTGGCCGTCTTCGATGTTGAACTGCTGCAGTGCATGCCGGAGTTCCTTGTGCCAGGCTCTGTCGAAGGTTCTTAAGGTCGACGAAGTAGTGAAACAAGTCTGAAGTTGCCTATTTTAAAAATAATGGGTGATCAAGTTTATTGCCCTGTAGTTCTGGCAATTGTGGCTGCTAGCCGACTTGAGCAGCGATACTATGAGGATGGTTTCCAGGCTGCTGACCCCTGTTCGGTCTTCCAGATTTTCTGGAGAAGTGTGTACGGCACCCTCATCATCTCTCTCCCTTCATGCTGGATTAGTTCTGCTGGATGTTGTTTTTTGGTGCGTTGCCTCCCTTCAGGGAGCGAACTGCGCCATCTATCTCCTCCTTGGCTGCAGCCAGCATCTCTTGTAAGTTTTAGCCCCTGTCGCTGTCAGGCCGACTGGAATCGGGCATGATCTGGAAGTGGTGCAGCTCCTTGCAGAATTCAGTCCATATGTTTAGGAGTGCAGAGCTCTCTGTCAACAGCTCTCCTTCCTCGTTCTCAGCAACACCGGACCTGTTCTGCTCTGGTCTGGTGAGCTTGTTAAGGGTATCGCGCGCAAGTAGCGCTTCTCCATCCCAACTTCTATAGTCTTACAATATTGGTGGATTCACTGTTCTTTCGCCTCCATTATCCTCTGGCGCATGAGGCGATTAGACTATTTGTGCTGGTGGGGTCCTTCTGAGCTGGTACGTTTTTTGCGCTAAGAAAAAGAAAACTCGGACAAGAAAATCAGAGGACACCAGAGGTGGCTTGCATGGGCGTTCTTGTTCCCTTTCATACGCTACCGTGGACGTAAAATAAACAGGGTAAATGGGCATTATGACCACTTTTATGATCGGAAAAGCAGCAACGAACGCTCATGCAAGCCAGTACTGGAGAGATTTGCGCCTCCAGGCAAATGCTACAACCTCCAAGGTGGCCTAGATAGTTCAGTTGATAGAGCGGGGGACTAGCAGGTAGAAGGTTGCTGGTTCGAATCCTGGTGAGGTCAAATATTATTTCCTGGAGTTACACATTGTGCAGATTCCATAGGGCCATCTCCCCGCACATTAAACTGTCGGTCTGCACTGGCCATCTGACTGCAGCTATCACCCTGGTCATTCTGTCAGCACATAGCTTAGTGATATAGTCCTATAATCCATCGTCCTGATATGCACCCAGTTTGCGGTTAGACGTTAAGCAACCAGCCACCACCATCCAACTGCCAACGGAAAGGACATGACGGATACAGAGCAAGACATAATTACACTGGATAGGTCGAGGCCCGGGTCATCAACGTTTGCGCTATCCATCGGAGGTCACCAGGTGGAAGCTATCACTTCTAGCAACATCAACAACCACATCGCTTCTAGCACATCAGAACAAAGAGCACACGGGTGATTAAATGATAAACACCAAATAATCTCATCACCGCGATAGACTTCAAAATTTTAACATTGTTATGCTCACCGCGGCCGTGTAAGGTATTTCAAATGTGCTGAACTTTCGAAACGGTTATATATATATATATTTGAACATATAATTTTTATTTATTTAAGCGTTTTTCTAAGCGCAGTTCCCCAGGAGAGCTCAGTGCACTTTACAAAGAAAAGACTACAAAACGAAAATATAAAATTCAAAACATACCATCCCCAGTCACTCTCCCTCAAAGACTCACACAGCCCGCACAATCCCACAACCACACACTGTGTAGCACAACCAGACCCATACACAGCCCACACAATCCCACAACCACACACTGTGTAGCACAACCAGACCCATACACAGCCCACACAATCCCACAACCACACACTGTGTAGAATAACCAGACCCATACACAGCCCACACAATCCCACAACCACACACTGTGTAGCATAACCAGACCCATACACAACCCACACAATCCCACAACCACACACTGTGTAGCACAACCAGACCCATACACAGCCCACACAATCCCACAACCACACACTGTGTAGCACAACCAGACCCATACACAGCCCACACAATCCCACAACCACACACTCCCACAATCCCACAACCACTGGAGCAGAACAATGAAACGAGCGCTGGCCGAATGGCCAAATATAATCAGTCTGCTGTTCGATACGTGCTTCAAAATCGTTAATTTTTCCATTCACAAGAAAGTAAAAATAAGTTTTATACAGAAGCTGGGTCGAAAGTTTATTAAAGAAATACCCTCAAGATGTAATGGTTGTCATGTGAAATTCAGAGCGAGTTAACATTAAGCCTGACTCCACGAGGCACCTTCACGAAAGCTGAAGGCTGTGTGAGGTAACATAAGGTATTTTACACTGAAGTCTATATGTAGACTGCTTAGCTTAAGCGTTTATATTGTAAAATTTCTATGTTGGTTGAACAAGCCAGGAATGCATTTTATCTACGAAGGGTTATACAAAAATGCAGTCCTCCTAATATAGAATTAAGATAAAAACAAGTTTGATTAAAGGTGAACTCGGGATTTCCTAAGTTTTACATAGGAAAGAAGTCCAAATCATCTTTAGTTAAGAAGATGACTCTCCACTAACGACTAGTTGACGCAGCTCGAAAAATCTGAATCTTGCCCCAGAAAAGCCGACTGGAAGACTGCTAACTTCCGACTCGTCCACTGCAACTGTCAAGTAAAGAGCTCCAAGTGTTTAAAGTCAGCTACGGTGCGCAGTTAAAACTGGGCCCTTATAAAAGCTGGCATTTGTGGGATGTTGAAAGATTCGAACTGACAAACATATGAAGAACTGGAGGAGAAGTCCAACACGGCCTGGGTGCATGGGGGGGGGGGAGCTGGAAAGCGAGCTTGGAGACGTGAGATGTAGACTGTAGGCCGCACTCTCTCCAGATTTGGAGCGGTCTTTCTGATAGAATTAAAAATTAGACGAATGCAACGCCAAGATTCTGTTTAAAATCGTTCTATGATTTAGTGAAAACCGTGCCATCAAATGCTGCCAGTTCACAGAAATAAAAGTTAATTTTTATGTAAACCTTAGATTTGAATTCTTGTCATCTAAGTCGTCGCTTTCCTGCTTGTCTGGTGTGAGAACATTGACCGGGGAGAAGGTTGTAGTGTTGTCGCTGTCGTCGTGTTGTCGTTGTTACAATATTTGCATCTCGGGTGCACCTAAACAAACATATTTAGACAGAAAGACGGACGGACAGACTGAACATGCACAAGTCTGTGCCTCTAGGAGACTGAACACAGAAGTCTGTGCCTCTAGGAGACTGAACACACAGAATCTGTGCCTCTAGGAGACTGAACACACAGAAGTATGTGCCTCTAGGAGACTGAACACACAGAAGTCTGTGCCTCTAGGAGACTGAAGACACAGAAGTCTGTGCTTCTAGAATACTGAACATACAGAACTGTTCACAGACAATCAAGCAAGAAAAGAACGGAGGCACCCACAAAAACATGGTGAAGCGTGTTCTGCAAACAATGTCGAAATTTCGAAACGACGGGTCCTTCATTCAGACTAAAGAAAGACAGTCATCACTAAGTTTCACTACTTGAATAAGAGTAAAATTTGGAAAATCACAATACAAGGAGCTGCCATTTCACCTCGAAAAAAAGAAGTGGAAGGCTTGGTACGAAGTTGAAAAATATGTGACTAATCCCTTACATCTTCAGCAATGTCTGGAGGCCCAAGCTTCGTTAGCACGTCGTCTAACGTCGCAGTCACAGGCTGCTACGTGTCACCTGTAGTTTCTCCTCTGTTGTCACCTTCACCTCCCTGCTGACGTCATCAGCTAGGTATCGCCTGGATCTAAGGGGACTCTGGGCCGCGATGTACCCAGGTGGTCGATACTATGCATTCACAATGCGTAAGACATTTGAACATTCTTATGTCTGGTGATAAAATCTAGAACTTAGTTATTCGTTTTCTTAACACATTGTTCGTACTATAAGGGATTACACCCACCCCACCTCGGGCCTCTAAAAGCAGTAACAGTCCCGTAAGTATTCCTTTAAAATAAGTTTTGCATTCCCATAAATACCCATAGAACGCGATCATCAAAATTATATTTTAGATGTATCTTTAAGCGAGCAGCTAAACAGTGCAACAAGATCTTTCTTAAAACGCCTCGACATGTTGAAGAAAACAAAGAAGTTCAGGGAGCAGTTAACATACGGAAGATAATGAATCACAGCGAGGGACGTCATGAGAGAGTTACAATACTGTCCCCGAAGGGTGAAGCCTGTTATCGTTAAAGTGCCGAGAAACACGATAACCCAGGGGATCGTGATGACGATGTAGACACAGGAGATCACCAATAGCATCTTGGTCAAGGCCAGCACACGACCTTCATCGCTGCTCGAGCTTGTCTGCATGCGCCATCTCGCGGCGGCTCTGAGCTTGACGACTGTCAGTGCGGTGGCAAGGGACACTGTAGCGAACGTTACTGCAGGCACGATGCTCATCATGATGATACCTTCCCAGACCGAGAAAAACAGTCGATTTTCCATAAACAGAACAGACTTCGTCAGAAGAATCTCGGATGTGCTGTTGTTATTTCTGGCTACTACATACGTAGCAGGGAACGTGAAGAAAGCCAGCTGAGTTAAGCAGACGATCCCGATCAAGACCAGCACCATGCTGCGTGTCTTCAACAAAGAGGCCGCCTTCAGCGGCACCATCACACACAAACACCGCTCTATGGCTATCACCATGGTGACGAATCCAGAGGCAGTGCGCAGCGCATGATTAACACCAGTGAGATACGCCTGGATGTAAAAATACAAGTCCCCCCATTTGGTTCGATCGCTCTGCTCGAGATAGAAGCCCAAACCGTAGACAGTCGCTACCAGGAGAAGAGACAGATCGACAGAAGACAAGGCAAAAAGACAGACGTTCATGCGGTCCTTCAGTCCCTGGCGCCAGAACACCAGGCAGCTGATGATGTTGGAAGGCACGCCCAGTGCGATGATAGCGGGCTTTGCGAGACAGTTCAAGATGAACACGGTCATCAGGAAGTCTGCACCAGACAGGACGTCACGTGGACCTTCAACCGGCACGACGTCAGAGATGAGTCCTCTGTGTGACGTCACAGATGCGTGGGTGGTTTGAAGCATGTCAGATACATCAGCTTCTGTCCACCGTGTGATGTCCGACATCGCTGACTGTTGGCTGCTGGAGACGAAAGACGTGGAGGATATTACGAAATCTGCCATCAGGATCCATGTCTGCAATGAATTTAAATGCAAAATCTCACTGCCATTTCCACTGTCATTTTTTTCTTCTTAAAATTCTTCACACCCATTTACCAAAATGAAAATTTTCGGTGAGGAATAAAATATTGCATTCAGCGTTGCACACGCTACGGACGAAAAAATCTTCCCTCGTACATGATAATATTTACACATCAATGCACATTTTCAAGGAGAAATTTATTGATGGGAATTGCAGGCAAAGTCATTCTAGAGAAGGGTTAATTTAAAAAAAGCATAGTGAGAGTATTATGGGGTGTAGTTATTGGATTATTTACACGAGACTGTTGAAACAAGAGCTGCATCTTGTTAACTGACTTTAAACAGAAAAGTCGCGCCACGCATATGCACACACAGATGCATTGACGCAAATACACCACAGAATACTATTCACAAATACAGAGAGAGAGAGAGAGAGAGACATAGACGCACACATTAACAGAGACAGAGAGGGAGACAAACAAGGGAAGAGAGGAGGGGGAAGTGGGAAGAGTGGGGGGGGGGAAGAGAAGGAAACTGAGGAAGATTTTCTTTATAAGGATCGAAATCCATTATTATATCATTCCCGTGAATTGAGTAAATACTTGCAAAAAATTTTCCCCAAGGCAAACAGTTCTCCACCCAGCAAGACTAAGAAATGCTTGCATTTTGCTCCTTGTAAATGCCAAAGAAAGTCTTTTAAAAGTAACCAGTTGCTCAGCCAGTGTAAACAGGGGAACTTGATATCAGAGACTAAGCTGGTTTGACAAGACCAGTTTCAACACAGAATATCCATCCCTGCAGCACGCCATGAGGATGTCTTTTCTAATGAGCTGACAAACAAGACATTGTGTTATTTTAGTCTTAAAAAGCCGATAAAAAATATATATATATATACCTTTGGTGTTGTGATTTTGGCAAGCGATGTACACGCAGTAGAAACAGATATGTGGAGTTTTCAAGAATTTCGTAGTAAAGGTACAATATTTTCTTTTCTCTGTATACCAGTTAAGTTTTGTAGTTAAAAATAAGTTATTTAATAAAATTTATTTTTGAATGAAAACAATTATTTTACTTTTTAGAAACTTTTCTTATTGCATTCAACATTTAACATAACTGAGATCCCATCGTGGTGAGCAGGTTTCAGGGCAGAATGTCTTCTGCTGAAAGAGGTAAAGACTTTTTATTTCTTCAAGCAATACGTCTTTTTAATGAAAGTAAAGATTAAAAACAATATTAGTAAATCGGTAATTTTTTCATTGGTAAAAAGTAGAGACTGACAGGCGTACTTCTAAATATATTTTATGGTAGGTTTAATTCTCCGTACGGGCTAAAATAGCACCTCGACATTAGACCATATAAATTTCTGGAAGGGACATGAAACTGCTACGATACGACATTTGTTCTTCTACTAACGAAAAGCCATCAGAACGATGAGTCTCCTCACTTTTGCAGTCAACCTAGTGTTCATCTTCGGATTCCTGGGCAGCATCTTCAAAGCAGCCATCGTCTGTTGCCAAGGACTTCGTGAGAGAATCAACTCGTGTCCATTTATTCTGTCTATGATGGAGCTATCGGTCCTGCCATTTTTAAGTGACACGAAGATGACGCTTCAGAATATTCCTAATGTTCAGTCGAGATTCTTCCCCAACAACCTAGCTGGTTCGTACAGAATGCTTTTCAGCTTTTCAGCTGCGTATGACGTTTCTGAACAGTTATGTGTATAACACACATGAAGCTTAAAATTTAAAAAGTGTCTGTTTTTTCCTATCATAAATACCTAAATTACAGATCAAACTCACACAATTAAATAGTAACTTTCTTTGACTTGTTAGAGTGGTTCAGAATGAGTAGGTGGCTGATCCACACACACTTAACGCTAACGCAAAGTTAGAGGCAAAATTACTGACAATGAACCCGACATTATATGATGTGTATCATTTCCGTATCATTTCTGCAGGCTGTAGAGGGTTCATGCTGGTTTCCCAGTTGCTGACCTGCGTGAAGAAGTATCACAAGATCTTCATTACAGTCGTAACTTTGTTAGTGGCGAGGTATCTTTTGTCAGCGGCAGAGCTCTTGCGGAAAGCCACAAGCCAGCCTGTATCTTGATGTTTCATCCACTCAGTGATCAGGCACATATGGAAAGTTTCACAAGGTAAAAATAAAAACCTACCGCAATCTACTCTTTCATTTAAACGTTCTCTAATGTTTCCAACACGGGTTGTAAGGAGAAGAAGAAAAAAGAGACAAATAATCGTGAAAAAATTAAACAGCAGAAACAACAAATAGAGGAATGGTTAGCTAATAACGATGTAAAGGAGGAACAGTAACGTGCACCACAAGTTAAACTGCTGACAGAAGTGTACTGGAAGTTGAGGCGCTACAAGGCACAGCAGAAAGAAATGTGTAGCTGCGCTCACGAATTTTGAGTGCCGAATGACATCCCTTGTAGGGCCTCAGCTTCCTGTAAGCCAGCTCAGAACGTAAAAGCTCTAATTCACTGGAGCCAATCACATGGTGAGGTCTCTTTCGAATGTGTAAGAAGCGGAGCCAATCAAATGGCGATCCTTGGAGGGGGGGGCTGGTTAGCTCAGTTGGTAGAGCTGCGGACTAACAGGTGGAAGGTTGTTGTTCGAATCCTGGTCTGGCCAAGGATTTATTTCCTGGAGTTAAACATTGTGCAGACTCCTTTCGCCCATCCCCACACCCCCACATTAACCTGCCTGTTCGCACTGGCCATCTTACTGCTGCTATCCCTCTGGTGGTTCTTTCAGTGCATAGCTTAGCAATAGGACCCCATACCCCCCCCCCCCATAGTGCGAAATCACCGTCAGGTTGAAGCACTGTCCCTTTAAATAACCAACCAACCATGGCGAGCTACAATTTCGCCGGTCCTTCCGGGGGGCGGGGGGG
>SMGT01006413.1:42720-60302 GCA_004794575.1 Lanistes nyassanus
TATATCTAAAAGCGTATGCACATTGTATTCGGATGAACAAATCGGAATCAAGACAACCTAAGTGGATATGTAACTTATTGCCCGCTTTTGGAAAAAAAAACCCTTTTACCTCGAGATATTGACTTTTGGCGAAATTGCTTTCCCTTCGAGCGAGAATAATTAAAGCTGATTTTAACATAGGCTTTACATCAGCTTAAACCCCTTTGCACGTAAAATACTATCAAATGGCAGTTGTAAGCTTTAATAAATCTGAAATGTTAATGAAACTAAACGAAAAGAGTTTTTGCTGGCTCCAGACAATGCAAATGCTTGATTTTCCAAGAGGCATTAATATTTTTTTCTTTGTAGGTAAAACAACTTCGACCAGATTCGATCGGTAGCTCGTCAACAATTCGAGCCAGAGTTTCGCGAAGCAGTCATCTTGGGTTTTAGTGTCTTCCAACATTGCTGTCACTGACAGCAAATTTATTTGTATCTGCCTTTATAAATTTAAATAAAATGCAAGACAGATGAAAGCGCATTCAAATTTTTCGTGTATTACATTAAAAATTCTAGTTTGATCTTCCATATGAAAATATTGTAAGTTTACTTGGCGAATTTTCGTGAAGGATTTCTACGTGAATTTTCGGTACAGAATAGCTACTAACGTTCAATAGACTTAAAGCTTTGAATTTGCTGAACAGTAACATGGGCAAGCCGTGCAGGTGCACTCCTGTGTGCCTGGTTGCAAACGTACATGTCTGCGCTTATGTTGTGATCATTAAGGCAGCTGGGGGCGGTACACGGCCGTTTGATAATGTTAGGAAACAATATGTATACTTTTACTTAGTTTAGATACCCAGTCTCCTTGCTACACCTTGGCTTGTGTCATGACTGCCTATTACATCGACAATAACATAAGCACTCATACGAAGATTTCATACAGGCTCGACAATCTTGGTTTTTGGCCTGTAGTCATCCTGCATAAACAGCTTTTTGTAAATTATCCTTTCAAGTCAAGCATGGTGCTGAGTTTTGTTAACTACTGAAATTTTGCGACAGCCCGGTAATGGTGTTGCGCACGTTAACTCCATTGTGAAAAATAAAAACAAATGAGAATAAAAACATTCATCACAAACGTTACACCTTGTCTACATTTATTTATCACTTGAAATGCGAGAGAGGTGGATAAGAAAAGAAAAGCGAAAGTGTGGAGAGAGAGAAATAGCAGAAATAATAATAAAAAAATTTATGAGGCAGTATTACCTCCACGCGGGGATACGGGGCCTGGATAGCTCAGCTGTTAGAGCTGCGGACTAGCAGGTTGGTTCGAATCCTGGTGTGGCCAAGGAAACTCCATTCGGCCATCTCCCTGTACATTAAACTGCCTGTTCGCACTGGCCATCTTACTGCCGCTATCAGTCTGGTGGTTCTTTCAGTGCATAGATTAGCAATAGGACCCCAATAGTGCGAAATCACTGCCAGGTGGAAGCACTGTCCTTCTTAATAACCATCCAACCAACCAAACCCCACTCCGGACTATCTACTTCTCTTCGCTTCAACCATCTGCCTGTTTTGTTTGTCTTTGCCTTCATCTCTTTCTGCCGTTATCTGTCTTTGTCTCTGTGTTTGTCTTGTCCTGACGAAGGGGGTAATGCGTTCTGTAGGCGTTCTGTGTCGTCTATCCTTCAATTCAGCTTGTCTCAGTAGCGTTGTTGTTAACTTAGAACTTTTTTTAAAGATTTCTTTTATTTGAGTAGTAGTCAGTCAGAAACAAGTCTTCGAATCTCAAACATCAAAATAAATATCAAACACCAACAATAAAAAATTAAAATGGAAGTGGCTAACTTCATTTCAGTTTACAAATTGGAAGAAAGCCTATGACCCTTGGTGGGGTTGCATGGGGGTTCTTATCTCCTATCCTTAAGTAAAGATCCACATAAAATACACAAGGCGCACGGGCTTTGCGATCGGAAGTGCAGACGAGAACCTCCATGCAACCCAACCAAATCAGCTACGTATTCGGTTGTTACAAGAAGAGAAAGGGAATGTGAGAAAGACAGATAGGGAGAGAGAATAAAATAAGTGTATTTATTTCATAACTGATGTACGGCCGCTGGTGCCACGCTGTACAACAGGAAACACCGGTTACAAAGATTGGCAGCATGATATGATATGTAAGCTCGAACCAACTGCAGAGCACATCTGGTGAACTTCCAGAAAAAGATGGCTTGGGATTAAAGTGGACGTGTTTTCAGCCGAACAGCTTTACAGGAGGTCGTAAAAGCCACGAAATTTTCACCGAATGAAATTAAGGATCGTGTGATGAGATTGTACCGTCTCGGCGTTTGACAAGTCACGAGTGATTGCAAGTTACTTCACCAACACCTACATCTTCAGGACAGCTGACCCAGTTCCAAACATATAAAATAAAAAAAAACAGAAATAACACTCTCTTCCATTCTTACAAATGGTCGACCAACTTTTTTAAAAGATAAAAGTTTATTTTTAAAATTACAGTCGTTTGTAAATGTCTCCAGATGTAGTTATGAATTTTCAAAAGAAAAGCGCTTCATGCACACTTATTTAAACACACAAAAAGTGTGGTAAGTCTCAAGTGAGAAAATGGATAAACTAATCGAATAAATATCTTAGGAATCTTCAGAATAGCTTGTTTACCCAAGACTCAAGGTGGTCAAAGACATTTCGTGACAAGAATATTAAGCAATGTCAATCTACACTTTGGCAAAAAGACTGTGAAAAGAAATTATCGACAATCGTATGTCACGGATCGTTTGAAAAAACATTTTCGTCAAGAAGCATTGCAACCGAGGCAGGCACTTCTCTGTATAATGATATTTCACATTCAGGCACATGTGTACCCCAGTGCATATTCACGAACGCACGCATACACAGCTCTCCCAGAACGACATACTATTTTAGGGGCATCCGCACTCACTCTTATAATTATCTAACGTCAATAACAAACACGAAACTGGAGAAAAGCTAAAAATAAATATATGTCTTTGGTCTCACACACGACACCATGTTTTTCGGTAATGTCATTTAAAGCCATTTTATCTATTAACAATTTCTCCCTATTTTTTCTAGAGCCAGCTACTCTAATCAACTATCTGTTTCCCCTTTGACTCTTTCGGTGTTATTTTCAAGTATACCAAACCCATCAAGAAATTTCCTCAAGCAGAAGACTTTTACAAATAAAATCCACAATTAATTAACTGCAGAAAATTAAGAGCATTTCTTTTGCGAGTATGATAGATACACATTCAAATAAGTACTTCCGAAGCAGACACAAACACGTGCCGAAATACCTTAAGAGTGTCATTGAGTTCCTTGGAAATATAAGACGCCAGTCCGATTTCCACTTGAATACTGGCGTCAGCAGGTCAGGGTAAAACTTGTTTGTGAGTTTTGAGTTAGCGTTGGAAACTTGTTTGTGAGTTTTGGGTTAGCGTTGGTCGTTCAGTTGCAAACGAGATGCATATCAGGAAAGGTTCTTGTGATAAACAGGACGATTAACTATTAGACTTTTTACAGCTGTATTCATTGTTAGTCTTCCATCACAGCTGTGGTCCACGTCAGACTTCCATCACAGCTGTTGTCCGAGTCGGACTTCCATCACAGCTGTGGTCCATGTCAGACTTCCATCACAGCTGTTGTCCGAGTCGGACTTCCATCACAGCTGTGGTCCATGTCAGACTTCCATCACAGCTGTGGTCCAAGTCAGACCTCCATCACAGCTGTACTCCATGTGAACAGTCGGCCATCGACGCGACTGAGTGAAATGATGTTTAAAGCTTTAATATAAGGCGCCTTTAGAATTTTGGTTGCGCTTAAAATTTTGAAATTACGACTTCGTAAGTGCCTACGCTCTGGTTTCGACATCCTGACACATGTTAACACAGATAACAAGCATAATCTGTCACAAGACAGTCAATAGCGTATTTCACTTTATCTGCTCATGCACGCTAGACACGCAAGAACGGCCGTCTAGAGAGAAAAAATAGTGGACACTATTCCAGGAACACGGGCTTGTACAGAACATCGTTTACAAACGGCACGACACAGATCGAAGAACACTAACCAAGTTGTCAGAAGACACTGCATCATATCTGTAGAGGAACATTTTATAACTCATAACGTCCTCCTGTTAAAAAGATGGGGAAAAACGTATACTTGTTCACACATGTCTTTTCTCCATGTTTGGGAATGTATGCAGGATGCTTGGATTGTCTTAGAAATGACGAAAATGCCTTGTCTTTGTTACTCTTGATACACACGACTGATAAATCTCATATTATACTCTGTAAACTTTTCACTCTCACGGCAAGGTGTAAATCTACCAGTTTACTAAGCTCAGTTTGCACTCAGTATTAAATGGTCAACACTGCTTACATTCATCGAACTAATGTGACTATAGTCATCATTACATAGGCTCTTCAAGTACCACTTCTTGTTCTTATGGCAATGTAGGAAGGAACAATGGTGAGTAGCTTTCATCCCGCAACGAAATTTCCTGATGATGGAGATGGACTACCAGTAACCCTTTCCCCTAACATCTCTGAGGTTAAGGTTCCAGCAGGCTGCGTTCTTGTGCGATCAGACGGCTTCAAACCGTGGGACAACCCAGAAGACCTCATAAGCCACAAGGTACACTTGCATGCAAGGTTGGTTTGTGTGAGGTTTTTATTGGTCCTTTCGGTCATAAAAACGTTCATAAGACCCCATTCGCCTTTTGTATATTATTTTCATCTTTACTTTTAACAGGCGATACTAGCGCCCGTGCAAACATTTTAGGCGTAGGAAAGGCTTATTCTGAACTCAGAAAAATCAGCAGCTTCCGTCACCTTCTGTCCGATCAGGTTGCAAACACATTTGTATGTGCCTAGGTTCTGTCTAAACTCGACTACTGCAATTCCTTGCTAGCCGGCTGTCCTCTGTATCTGCTACAGAAGTTACAGAAACTTCAAAACTCGGCCGCTCGCCTTGTCCTGAAAGCGCGCAAAACAGACCATGCCACACCTCTCCTCCGCACTCTGCACTGGCTCCCCATTCAGGCTCGCATCGATTACAAGTTGTCTACTCTCTGTTTCAATTTTTTCACCGGTGCATGCCCCAGCTACTTTTCAGAACTTCTTACAATCTACACTCCAGTGAGACAGCTCCGCTCCTCTTCCGACGATCGCATTCTCTCAGTACCCCGCATCAGGACAAAAACATATGGACAGCGCATGTTCACCTTCTCGGCATCCACCCAATGGAACTCACTTCCCCACAACATTCGCCACTCCCCATCACTGCAGACTTTCAAACGAAACTTAAAAACTTTTCTTTTCCGAAAGTACCTTGACTGACGTCCCGATTGCCTGTCTGCATTAACATACAACTTTCTCTGTTCATCGTCTCTTATGATACATTTCCACCCATCTGTGACTGAAGGACGATCTGTTTCCCAACCTGTTGGTCAGTGGTGCGTTCATCTCTCCCTCTGTGTGTGTTCGTTGTTTTCACTAGCGTGTCTGTGTCCATCGTCCGCGCGAAGTGTGCATGAAATGTGTTCTCGCGCGTTAAAAATCCACATTTTATTTATTTATTTATTAAAGGCTAACGTCCCTGCTTTTTTTAGGTTCAACGACTTGGCTTCACAAACCATCGTAAAACTACATGCGCTGAAAGACAGATATCAGGCGCTGCCTAAATACAGCATTTCGGGATTCCTACATCCTTCAAGAACATTTTAAGCAGTGATTTATTTATTTCCTTTGTTTTACCGCCAAATGAGAGCAAACTGTTCGTTATACTACACTGGACAGGATGTTTGACTGATCTGAAAATTGTAACGGGAGTTTCTTTTTAACAGACCGAATTTTGGATCAGGAGTCTTCTGTCTTCTACCGTAACTCCACTTCTTTTTATCTTCGGGATCCCAGCCAATATCCTCAATGGGGCTGTCTTCTGCCGGCAAGGACTTGGTGAGAGAGTCAACCTGTGCCTGTTCACGCTGTCTGTGGTGGACCTACTGGCCTTGACAGTTCAATTTTTGCTAAACATAGAAGTGGCTTATAGGAACCTTTTTCATGTCGAGTCAAACTTCTTCCTGCAGTACTGCATCGGTTAGTACAATGTTTGTCATCTATTTGTTTCCTCTTGTGTGCATGTGCAATGTCCAAATGCGTTTGGGAATTGTGCCTGTAACGAATCCTAAAATATAATCATTTATTTTCACACATTCACAAGACTTAAGCTTTTGATACAAACAATTAAAAAGTTAAATACGCCTAATGTTCTTTTAGTCATGAAATTACAGACTCTTTCGTCGCACACTTTCGACAGGTTTCACGGGCTTCATGTGGGTGTCTCAGTTCCTGACATGTGTCATCGCGTGCGAGAGGTGCTTCTGCGTCTTTAGTCCTTTAAAAGCTCAGAAATATTTCAAGACGTCTACCATGGCCGCTGTCATCTTCGTGACAGGTTTCTTTCTGGTGGGCGGCATATCTCTTACTGCAGGCTACAAGCACGTCTTCGTTTGTGTATTTGACCCTGTCACCAATGAGACTAGCCAGGTCCAGGGCCTTACAAGGTCAGCAGTGCGTCCCGTTTTAATCTTAGCGGCCTGTGAGGTGCGGTGTGGTGGGGTGTGTTGTGGTGTGGTCTTATGTGTGGTGTTATGTGTGGTGTGGTATGTGGTGTTATGTGCGGTGTGGTATGGTGTGTGGTGTTATGTGTGGTGTGATATGCTGTGTGGTGTTATGTGCAGTGTGGTGTGGTATGTTGTGCGGTGTTGTGTCCCATGTTGTGTGGTGTGGTATGTGGTGTGGTATGTTGTGTAGTGTTATGTGCAGTGTGGTGTGATATGCTGTGTGGTGTTATGTGCCGTATGGTATGATGTGTGATGTGGTGTGGTGTTATGTGTGGTGTGGTGCTATGTGTGGTGTGGTGTTATGTGTGGTGTGGTGTTATGTGCAGTATGGTTTGGTATGCTGTGTGGTGTCATGTGCCGTGTGGTGTGGTGTTATGTGTGGTGTGCTGTGGTGTTGTGTGGCGTGGTATGTGGTGTGGTGTTATGTGCAGTGTGGTGTGGTATGCTGTGTGGTGTTATGTGTGGTGCGGTGGTGGTCGTGTGTGTGTGTGTGCGTGTGCGTGCGTGCGTGGGTGTGTGTGCTGCGTCCGTTACGCATGGGTATAATTTCTTGTGTCTGCGGAAGGGAGATACAGAGAGAGAGAGAGAGAGAAAACGGAAAATGAGAGAAAGCGACGGAAATGAAACTGGAGAAAGAATTGTTAGCAATAAACAACAAAAGCAAAAATAAAGTGATGCTTCCTTTGACAATAGTTTTAGCAGCAAAAATATAGCATTAGCAGAAACAACAGCAAGTAGATATAGTAGCAGAAAGCTGTCATTGAAAAGGGCACGCCGACTTAGTCTTAGCTATGGCGTTCAGGAACATTACTTATTTTAGTCAGGCTTGTCGACCGATCGTTAGAATCGAAACGCTGGGTGAAGAGTTTTACATTGTCATGGCAACGAGCTATAGCCAAGCGGAGTGTGGCGTGCCTTACCTTGGGCTCTTGTGGTTTTCTTCCGTAAACCCGTTTTTTTTCCATTACAGCTTCTACCTGGACAACAAACCCGCTTTCGACATCATCGATGTTGTTATTTACTCCGTTCTTTTCAACATCATTCTTCTCTTCGTTATTATCGCCACCACTGTCCTCACGATCACCAAACTCCATCAAGCCGCTCGTTGGCGTCAGCAAAACGGAGCAGGATTATCGAAGATGATCCAAAACGCGACAGAAACGACAAAAGATCCTTCACGTCTTTCCAGCAAGGAGGTGGCGATAACGAAAATGCTAGTGGCGGCTTCCATCTTGTTCATCTTCTGTCTGTCTCCGGTAGTCATAGTACAAATATCCGGGTTTCTCGTCAGCGACCTGAGCTACTCGGGGCGTTACTACAACACCATCTCTGTACTGTGGGAAATCATAGTCCAGCTTCGAATGGTCAGCTGCTCCATGAACTTCGTCATATATTATCGTATGGGATCTCGGTTTCGCAACACGCTTAGAGAGACACTGCCATGCAAAACCTAACTACTGGGTAAACAAGAAAGCAAATGACTAGAAAATGATTATAAAATGGAGATAAATTTGCGACAGGGTTGGATCTAATGATACGCATGGTATCTGAAGAAAGCAAATACATTAAGTAAAACAAAGTTTCTGCAGTTCAAAAGAAGTAAATCAAGTTTTTACCACCTGCCTGCTGTGCAGTCGGACACGACGTCCAAGTGGGGTGCAGGTATGCTCTAGTCTTGCCTCTAGTTTTCGCGAAATGTGTGAATAGTTTTGGTTGGTATCTAGGTCTGCACTACATGGTTATCTGAACTTACGGTCATATAAGCGGCTGCGAGGCTATTTCGACATGTGTATTTTCCGCGCACCTTTACGCACCCACAGAGGATAACAACTTTCATGTAACACAGCACAGAACTGCTGGTAACAAAACAATCCGAAAACAATCGACTGGGCTACTGGAGCCGTCCGTCCCCTTTTTAAAAAGGTTTTTTCCCTGTGCCCTTTTGGTTCATTCAGCTAGTGGTATTTATGAGCCTTTATGTAAGAGGAAATCAAGCCCTCATGTAACTCATGCTTAATGACCAGGTATCCTGTAGATGAAAAACGTTGAAAAAAGTCAGGGAAAATTTGGAAACTCCCTTCATTTCGTGCAGTCCGTCCGTCACAAATTTCTGGAAGAAAAGATGAACAATGGCGATGTTAGGAGGAGGAATGAAAAAACAGGATGAGAAACAGACAAGAAAGCGGAGAAGGAAAAGCGCAAGGAACGAGAAAGAGAAGAAGAGAAAGGATGATAAAGAGAAAAGGAGGAGAAGGGTGGTTGAAAAAAGCAGAGGAAGATATTAACTATGACACTGGTTATTTTTACCGCAAATGCTGGTGATGATAATGATGACGACGATGACAATGATATGTATTGCCAAAGAGCGAACGTCACACAAGCCTGTCATCTGGATCGTCGCTACTCCCTGTTACCTGTGTTGAAATGAGTGAGGTGACAGGTGACGAAGATACTAGATACGAGCAGAGACATCATCAAGTGTTTCTTAAAACGATCTTCCCATGTCGACACCATCTTTGACAAGGCAGCGAAGAAATCAGGATTACGTTGGCAACAATCGAAAAAATTTGTTAACTTTCTTTATTTATTTCAATGTGTACATCTTTCGTTTACTTATTTCGACATTGGAAGGGATTGGCAATGCACTTATTTAATTTGTAATCTCGTTGGACTTACATGCCAGTCCTGCTATCTCATCACTTAGTGTCGACAGCTGAACACGACGGACAATCTACATATAATGCTGACAGATCAGCATTTGTGGCATACAGCAGCTTCGTACAGACGCAATAGTTCATAATCCGCATGCAAAATCGTAACGGACCGAGCGGGTGATATTTTTTTTATATTGTTGCTCTCTTTATTAGAAGTATATACGAGACTATTGATCTCTATCGGAAAGCGTGGTAGACAAGCAAGCGCTCGACTTGCTTAATTTTATTCCACCTCTAGGATTACTTCCTCGGAAACCCCAATACACTGTATTTGTTTAGTTAAACTAGCTGATATCGTGTGCTATAATATTCATACAGAATGTAGCAGTAAGCTACTGGCCTGTCCATTTGGGGGAAGTTCTGACCTTTTAAGAGCATTTCCTTCGACGAAAGAACATGAGGTTGCTCTAATCATCCTGCACACTTCGTCACACAGTTTTTGTCAAGATGAATTTCGTCACTGCCATGATGTCAGATTCTAACACATACCTCTGCAGGCAGTTGCGCTCTCTATACGGAAGGGCAGATAACTCTCGCGACTATTGACATCTCTAATTCTTCCTCCATCACACGGCCAGCCCTTGCCACTGACTTAAACGTGTTAAACGTGATCGATGCACGGAAAGAACTGGAGAGTTTGATAAACCATGTTTCCAAGAAAAGGCTTTATCGTCGAATGAATGCTCAAATAACGCCGGATGAAGACCAGCAAAATACACTTTAATGTCAGATTGTTGGTTCATATAGAAACGATCAGACGCATCTATTGTTTTTACGAAGGGGCTCTTATAGCCATGTGCATGTGTTTTGAATGGTAACTAAATCTTGACGTTATAGTAAATGTTGTATCGAAATTTTATCTCTATCTTGTGTCCTGTCGCTATGAAAAGCAACATGAATGTGCTAGTTAGTTGCTAATGTAAGCAGAATAAACGAGATTTGCAGGTTATATACTAGACAGCTGTTGACAAATGTGTTTTTGAGTCTAGCTTTGTCTGAGGACGCATGCTGTAGAAATCGCTGTCAATCCTAAGAACCTATTGCATTGTCAAACCTCATCCGTTATCGGCTTATTAACAGGGTTACACTTTGTTTTTCTGCGTCAAAACACTCCCAAGGAAGAGCTGCAGTATTTGTTCGTTTAAAATGATGGGTTGTGCAATATTTGCTAAATTAAATTAAATAAGGAAATTCTGCATTGGGAGGTTTCGGACTACATGAACAAAGGAAACCTTATATTGGAATTCCAGCACCAATATATATCAACTCTTCACTGTCAACACACAGTCGGATAAGTAACTCTTAATTTTTGTTAGGAGTGAGACATAACAACATTTCCCGGTCAGCACTGCCTCATAACAACTTCTGTCCATATATAGTCCGTCAGTTCAAAAGCTTACTTGCTTCTCCAATATGTCAGTGTTATATTTTGACATTTTTTCATGTAACTGTTGGAACAACAGAACTAATCATTAAAACAATCCATTGCTAAAAGAATTGCAAATAACATAATATGACGGAAACTTTTTGACAGGTTGAATAAGGAAAGGAGAGAATATAAAAAGGAGACACCCATCAATTAGAGTAATTTCCCTTTGTATTTTTCAACAAGAAAGGATCACACACACACACACACACACACACACAAAAACACTCCTTCTCCCCGTCCACCCAAATGATTTGGGAGTTAAGCAACCATATTGTTTTAGTCTTTTGATGATAATTACAAAAAAGGGTAGTTACGTTTTGCTTTTCGTGGGCGCTGTCTGCTGCAAGTAAGATCTGTAAATACATACACACGCACGACACATATGCATGCACTTTCCCCCGCATCTGCTCTCATACAAGACGCACGCATGTGTACAAACGTTCACATGCAGCTTAAATTAATTTCTTAAAATATGAAACTGGAAAATAAGCAGATAGGCAACGTATACAATTTCTCTGTAGATCATCTACTAAAATAGCTTCATGTTCGACTAATTTCACATCTGAACGAAAATAAATGTGACGAAGATAAAAATCGAAGGAAAATTCTGAGCGATGCGGAAGAAAAACTGTTTACATTTCAATTGAAAAAACTCAGTTAGCTTTCTGTGATATTTGTGTTTTTTGCGTTTTTACCCATGAAGAGCTTAAAGGGAAAATAAACAGAGAAACAGAAAAAATTCAACAATTATAATCTTCTCCTACCAATAATTTACTTCCGATGCTAGGTCGAGTTATATTAATGGCTAGGAAGATGGAACTCATCCTAAGCTTCTTCCGAAAACCTCTGTCATGGAAAAAGCTCAGAGATTTGATTAGTCTTCAGTGGATAGATTCTTGAAACTTGTCTCGACGCCTTCAAATTTTAACATTTTTAAAAAGGACAGATCGGATAAACGACTGACCTCCCCATAAGACACGTCTAGGGAATGTCAGTCTTAAATTCCTGGGTAGAAGTGGTTACGACGACATCAAACTGTTTGGCACACAGTAAGTAAGCAGGACAAAAACAGCAACATTAGTTTTGGTATTAAGTGACCTGGCCGCGTGCAGAGCTGCGATGAGAACAAAAAACAAACAAACAAACAAAACAAATTAAAGCTTTAAATCCTACCACACACGCATGCGCGAGCACACGCACACACACACACACAGGGGCAGAACATCTTACTTAATATCAATCTACTGCCTGAAAAATAGATAATTAAAGATGAGCAACAGTGAACAACCTTAAGAGATTGAGCTTAAAAGATTAAAAACAATAAGGAAGTATACTGAACCATTAGGTTTACTGATTATTGCCGTAAACGTAATTTTTCAATCAGGCGTAAGAGTGCCCAATTGTCAAGGAAAACGTTAAAATGGCTGGAAGATCCTTGACGACAGCTCCACCTGGTGACCAAGGGAACCAACAACGCAGTACTTCTATCGTTCCCACCTATGACCTGGATATCCCAGAAGGCTGTATCATAGTGCGGTCAGATGGCGTGAAACCCTGGGACAACCCAAACGACCTCATCAATCATGAGGTATATAATTTCATGTGTTTCTGTCAAGTACCTAACGGTCACAACTCATCCATCCACGCTGTTAAAACAGGAGTCAATGGGGTAATTTTCATTTACGAAAGGTTAAAATGCGCTTCAGTGATACAGCAACAGAGGCCCAATCCTCTGAGGCATGTACACCTATCGCATGATTCATCTGTAAGTTTCCGTACTTCATCAGTACTTGCATAATCTAAACTCGTCGAGTTGGAACCGTGTTCGATGAGCATTTTTGACTGTTTCGCTTTTCTACAGACCGAGTTCTGGATCACGAATATTCTCGGAGTTACTGTATCACCGCTTTTGTTCCTCTTCGGATTTCCTGCCAACATCTTCAATCTCGCTGTCTTCTGTCGACAAGGACTTGGAGAGAGAATCAACCTGTGCCTTTTCACTCTGTCACTGGCAGACATTGTGGCTCTGACTGCGCAGTTTCTGCTCAGTACAGAGATGATGTACAGGAACTTGTTCAACATCCAGTCCGGGTTCTTCCTCCAGTACACCGTAGGTTAGTCCCTCAAGTTTTGTCAATAATCTTTCCTTACATGTCGACTTGAACTTTAAATTTATTAGAATGCTTAAGACTATTTCAGTGCTTTGATCTATCTTAACATTGATATCTCTTTCTCAACGTATTTTCTAGATTCACTAACATGGAAGCCCACACGGAACCCCAGAAATAGATTGCTCGTTTGTTATCATAGACAGCACATTATAAAAATGCACTGACAATTTAAGCCGGTAGTACGTATACATGTACCATCCATTTTGGAAAACAAATTATTAAAAGTACGAAGCGGTTGTTGAACAAAAATCGGACGCTATTTTCAAAAACAGTTTGAATTTTGTGTCTGTCTTACCTGCTTTCGAGTGACTTGAAGTTTGAAGTAAGAAGATATTTCCCAAAATATTCTGTAAGTTAACGTCATGGGCTGTTGCAAATATGCTTCAATAACAAGGTTTAGCCAGCTCAAATTGACCCAAGGTCCTGCATGGCGTGTAGTACTGAGTTACTTCCCTTGCTGCAGATGGTTTGGAGCCTTCTGTCGAGGGGTTATTTTTTTGGACTTGTTTTCAACATCAGGCTATAAACTCAGTATTGACTGCAAATTTGTGCTAAAACGACAAATTTGTACATTTTTTAAAGAGCAAAAATACGTAAATGTTTGCACAAATATGTGTACTTGCCATAGAAAGAACTTGTGCTATTTTCGAAGTCACTAATTTGCTCAAATTGGCAGTAACTATACCAAAGATATATTAGTTTTTTTATTTTATGCAGTCTTTGCACATAGTGTGTAATGCAATGAAAGCACACACAGCAATAACAGCAGTGGATCCGGATACATCTTACCCGAACCTACGAGCAAAATTTAATATTTAACAAACCCCAAATGTATACGCTTAGTTTCAAAATGAACATACGGGATCTCTCGAATGTGAACTTGTGTTGTTAAGAAATCAACAGGTAAAAGCAAATGAAGCACAAAGTGCGAGCGAAAAGATGATCTTCTCTCAAGACAGTGCGATTACTTAACTATAACATCAAAAAGCGTTGATAGAGAACCATGCATAAATACACATACAGCAAAATATTCACATAAATGACCCTTCGCTGGGCTGTATGACCTTCTTAAGAGCCTGAGGATGGTTGGTGTTTGTTTGAGGTCAAGTCACCAATGAAGTCTGTCTTGATGGGGGAGGGAAGGGAAAGGGTGGTGAATGGTGTAGGGTGGTGAGGAAGAGGAAGAAACTGGACTGCCGGAGGACAAACCCTGACAGCCATCCCTGTAAGCAGGTGCCCCATGCAGAGAAAGTACATGTTTCGGGCACGGGAACCGAATCCACGACCCTCTGTATTGGTAGCAAATATGCGTTACCGCCACGCTACGGGCCTCGCCGTTAGAGACTAAATACCATTGAGAGTACTTCTGTCTGCTGGACTTACTCCCTGTTAACACCAATGTTTGGACACGGATTCTGTTTGGTAGAAGTGGGAAAATGGCCTGTTCTTGTCCTTGATCCAGCCACCAGGTGGCGGAGTCGTTTGAAGGCAAAGCCCCCACCTGTTACGCTTTCCAGCGACTCCGCGATCTGGTGGCTGGAGTTACCTCCCTGATAGCTAGCAGAACAGTCCATATAAAAATCAAGCGTCGCTGCTTCGTGAACGTGAGGGGGCTGGTTAGCTCAGTTGGTAGAGCTGGGGACTAGCAGATGGAAGATTGCTGGTTCAAATCCAGGTGTGGCAATGTATTATTTCCTGGAGAAGCACATTGTCCAAACTCCATTCGCCCTTCTCCCCCAGCATTAAACTGTCTGTCCGCACTGACCATCTTACTGCAGGTATGAGTCTGGTGGTTCTTTCAGTGCTAAGCTTAGTAATAGGACCCTATTTCCCCGCAAAGTGCGAAATCACTGCGAGGTGGAAGCACTGTCCCTTTAAAACCAACCAACCTACTTACCTACCTACCTACCTAAGTGAACGTGTTTGACCAACAGGTTTTACCGGGTTCATGTGGGTCTCCCAGTTCCTGACGTGCGTGATGGCGTGTGAGCGATGCTTCTGTGTGTTCAGCCCTTTCAAGGCGCAGAAGTACCTCAAGACCTCCAACATGGCAGTGTTCATTGTGGTTACAAGTGTGTTCCTCGTGGGCGGCATCACTCTAATTGCTGGCTACAAACTCACCTTCGTCTGTGTCTTTGATCCGCTCACCAATCAGACGGGCAGCGCCAATGGCTTCACGAGGTACAACACGCGCTTGCGTGCTAATATCATGCACACGTGCACTCACGCACTCACGCATGCGCATGAATTACATCTGTAGTTTTCCGCTTGACTCGCCGTGTGGTTTCCTGGATATGAAAGAACAACTACGGGACTTAAGAGGTGAGAAAGGGAGAGAAATCCAGACAGATGTCGACATTAAAACAAAGCCACAAGAAAATATCAAAACATAAATAAATAAAAATAAAAAATTATGCTCCGTTTTAAGATTATACTATAAATTATAAAGGAAGCTTGGCGTGAGAGAAAGAGAGAGAGAGAGAGAAAGGAAAAATCGGGAGATGACAGTTATAACGATGTTGACAAGGACCATGATACAGAAGACTATTGGTAACTGCAGCTCGGGAATTGTTTCAGCTTTTACCTGGCCAACAGAGAAGCGTTCGACATCATTGATATCTGGGTTTATTCTGTACTCTTTACCATCATCCTCCTTTTCATCACCATCGTCACCACTGTTCTCACGATCATCAGACTGCACCAAGCCGCTCGATGGCGTCATCAAAACGGAATGGGTTCAGCCAAGACGGCTACGGAGGTGACAGGAGCGACCACAGATTCCTTGCGTCTTCCGAGCAAAGAAGTAGCCACAACTAAAATGCTTGTTGCATCGTCCGTTTTGTTCATCGTCTGTTTTTCTCCTGTAGTAATCGTTCAGATAGCTTCTTTTCTTGTAGACGATCTAAACTTCTCAGGGCGTTACTACAACGTAGTCTCTGTACTGTGGAGAATCATATCTCAGCTGCGGCTGATAAACTGCTCCATGAATTTCATCATTTACTATCGCATGGGGACTCGCTTTCGCACCACTCTGAAAGAAATATTACGGTGTGTGAAAGATTAGTTCCTGATTCACACAACACTTAAATTTCACGTCATATCAAATTTGCAACGAGCTAGAGCAAAAAAAAAAAAAAGGGCGGGGGGGTTGAGTTAAGTTTTAAAAAGGTCGAGGTTTAAAAAAAAACACGGAATAGAAAACAGCTAAAGACTGAAAACTTATGACTGATATTGAAGACTTCACTGTCGTAGAAAGCAGGGAGGAAAATTTGACGAAAAATGGGGGTCCCATCTGCTTCATTCCCTCATAAGAGGAAAACGACAGTCAAGTATCGAAATATCATTTCGGAGAAGTACTTGGGTTATCGCATCCGTATATAAGCGCGTCTATCCACTGACAATAAGATTCACTTGTTTTTCTTTTATAATAAGATTCACGCACCTAGATTGCAACTCTCTCCGTGCCTCAGTCAGTAATCCGGAAAGTTTGGCAGAAAGTAACAGAATTTGATTCACTTCTCTTTTAATTTATAAATTTAATAAATGCAGACTAATTCGAATTCTGCCGCCCGTTCAGAAATGGCATAGTGTGAAGAGACGTACCACCCCAGACACCAGCGACATGCGGGAATATCGCAGTATGATAACTCGTCACTGAGAACGCGCCTATGTTGGTGTATTCCAAATATGTTGTATATTCATTTATCACCAAACAGGGCCTACTCAAATGAGTGTTATTGCAGCTTTACATCACGCTGTCACTGGGGCAGAGACCACGCAGACAGACATATTGCTATGTTATAGTTATACAGCAGGCTCAGTTATCAGGCATTCCTTACACGTTTTCATGTAGCTGTACCACAGTATTTAAGTAGGCTGATTATCGCTAAGCAAGTGTCAGCTCACACGACTGTATAATGCAAATATGATATATTTATGCCATACACTATAGACCGTATGGTGTATGTCATATACAATACTATGTATTACTCATCCAATCGCTTTTTTTCCAGACTCAAAGACGAAGGCTATATTGTTCGGAAATGCATCTGGTTACTAATTCTGCAGTTTTATTTTGAACTTCAGATTAGACTGAACAGCATACACTGGAGTGTTGAGTGCATTTAACGATGTAGCACCTATCAGAGTCATGATGAGTTCCCTGTACGGGTCACGACTGGCAATCTTCCTCGCAGCTTTTAAAAGGCAAACATTCAGCTCCAGGGATTTCGTTAACTTCGAGAGGGGGGGGGGGTGTTCGCTTACACTTAAGTTCCCGCCAAACAAATTGCACATTTTCGTAGCTGCCTTTTAAATGATACTTTAAAGGATACTTTTATCGGGCGCGCGCGCGCGCACACACACACCATTTCCTATCATCTAAGATGATTTAATCCAGTACACAGTATTTTTATTTTACATTTCTCAGTTGCAACGCAGTGAGACTAAAAGATAAAGAACATCAAAAACTTATGTAAGCAATGGTTTCCTAATCTGCTTTTTTATTTAAAAAAACCCCAAGTTTTTAAGTTTCACAGATATACTAATTTTCTTGCATTGCTATTTCAAAATAAGTCATAAGTATGCTGTTTTTAAACTATTCACTTAGACTAGGTTGATTACTTGGT